>PVIW01003731.1:0-139425 GCA_004026585.1 Noctilio leporinus
TGTCTTGGAGTATTTGTCTACATTATCCTCCAACTCGCTGATCCAGTCCTCTGCTTCCTCTAGCCTACTGTTGATTCCTTCTACTGTATTCTTCAATTCAGAAATTGTATTCTTCATTTCCTCCTGGCACTTATTGATAGTTTCCATGTCCTTTTTCATGCTGTTGTAGTTCTCAGTAAGTTCCTTGTAACTTCCCTGGTGTTCTTTGTAATTTTTCTGGAGTTCTTTGTAGTTCTCCTGGAGTTGTTTACAGTTTTCTTTGATGTGGCTGAGCTCACTGAGCTTCTCTGTCATCATTCTTTTGAATTCCTTATCTGATATTCCAGGTGCCTCTGTTTCATTTTGTGTTCTTTCTGGGGATTCTTCCTTTCCTTTTGGTGATAGACTGATTCTTTTTTCCCCCATTTTGGGTGTCTGTTCTAGCTTTCTCTTTATTTATTTATGTTTTTTCCATGGGTTAACCTGCTTTGCTTCCTTGCCTTAGTTGAGCACCCTTCTGTGATAGGAGATTTTTGGAGTTCAATGTTGCCCTCTCCCAGATTTTCTCCACTTGCTGTTCTTGGTGTGTCCTTTATTTGGGCTGTCTGGTTGTATTCTGAGCCTGTGGGCTTTTAGCAGAAACAAAAATAAAAACAAACAAACAAACAAAGAAAAAAAACCAAACCAAACCAAACAAAACAAAATGCAAAAGGAAAAAAGAAATAAAAACAACAATAATAATAAGAAGAAAGGGTTTAGATGGCTGTTCACCCTTAATAATCCCTGACTGGTCCAGATGGAGCCTGGACCTGAGGGCTTTTAGCAGAGGAAACAAAAAGAAAGAAAAAAAGGGAGAAAGTCACAAGAGAAAGAGAAATCAATATTAATAAAGAAAAGGTTTAGGTGTCTGTTCACCCTTTATGGTCTCTGTTTGGTCCAGGTGGAGCCAGGACCAGTGGGTTTTATCAGGGAGAAAAGAAAGGAGAAAGAAAGAAGGAAACAAACAAAGAAATAAACAAAGAAAAAAAAAGTGGGATAAAGTCATAAGACAAAGAGAAATCAATATTAATAAAGAAAGGTTGATGCCTGTTCCCCCTTTATGATTTCTGATTGGCCCAGGTGGAGCCAGAACCTGTGGGCTTTACCAGAAAGAAAAGGAAAAGAAAAAAATAGAAAAAAAAAAGAGGAAGGAAGAAAATAATAAAGAAAGGGTTTAGGTGGCTGGGGAAGGGAGGAATACTTAGATTGAGCACTGGGAATGCGTTATAGCCACAGAGTGAATAGACTTTAATTCGAGAGTAGGGGGAGGATGTTGGGTATTTAGATGGATTGAGGTATGGTGGGGATTAAGAATATGTGAGAAGTAACTTTTGCAAAGGATTAATAGTTCATATTGCCCTCGGTATAGCTCAGGTGCTTGAGATTAGCAGCAATCCCCTTCCTAAGGCTAGCTCTCTTTCTTGGTCAGGACTTTACAGTCTATAGTCTATATTCTAGCTGGTCTTAGCAGGTGGCAGGGCCTCTGATTGTCACAGGGCTGATTCCGAGTGTCCGCCCCCAGGTAGGCTGGACCTTCCGCAGCCTGGCTGGGTTTTAGGGCTGCTGGTATTCTGGAGCCTGCAGGGTGCCCCCTCCCACTCCTGGCGGAGGTTCCTGCCCAGGAGGAGCACCCAGCACCCCTGCAGGGCAGCCCGCAACTTCGCTGGTCCCTGTGAGGACTGGCCCCGCCCCCGCAGTTCCGGGAGGAGGCAGCCCCTGCCTGTCAACACTGTCCAGGGTCCGCCTACACTGTCCCGCCCTTCCGGGGTGGGCACCATTCTTCCAAGCCAACCAGCTCCCCGCTGAGTCCTTTATGCGGCCTCTGTGATGAGCTCCTCCCAGGCGTGGGCAGTGCGGCCTTTGTCTCCAGCAATGGTGGGTCAGTTGCCCCCGCTACTAGTTCCCGGCTGGCAGGTTCGCTGTTTGGAGTTTCCGCGGAGCCTGGGGGCCTGTGTGGTTGCACAGGGCTGGGCCTCCCCCCTTACAGGGGCTTCTAGCTGCTGTTTCCCAGGTTGCCCAGTAGCACTGCTTTCGGCCCTCTCGCCACCCCAGCCCCGTGCACTTCCCTGCTCCCCCGCTCCTGCTTCCCACAGGACTCTTCTCCTCCGCCTCTAGCCCTGCAAGGAGCCTCCTCTCCCTGTTGCTGGAGTGAGTCTCTCACACAGTCCCTCCCCTGCAAGAGTTCAATTCCGCGTTCCCTATGGCATTTGCCCTCGCCGCCCTCACTTCACTGTTGAGACTTCCAGTCGCCAGGGAGCCCGGAGCTGGCCTCAGTTAAACGCGCCCCTCTGGGCAGAGCCGCCACTGCCCAGAGCCGACCTCGGCCTGCCGGCCAGTAGGTCTGGAATGCCTCACCTACTGTCCTGGTGGCCTCCTCTGCCTCTGGGCTGTGCTCCCCTGTGTCCAGATGCTGACCGCTCCAATTCCTAGGGTCCTGAAGACATCTCACGCTCCCTATCTTGTCCTCTAGCTGCTCTGGTACTCGAGAACATCATCAGCACTGCTCTCTACTATGTCGCCATCTTAAAAGACCCAATTAAAAATCTTAAAACATAAATGGTTGGTTGAAAATTTTGTGTTCTAGAGAAAGAAAGGGGGTTGCTAATTTTCATTCCCTGGACACTCTTTCCAAGATTTACAACCAGAAGAAAACAGAGAATTATGATGAAAAGTAAAATGTCATTTTCACTGACACTCCAAGAGAAATAAATAATATATATATTGTGTTTTTAGAAAATCAGATTTCACTTGTAACCCCAGTTATTCAGAGACACTGGTACCATATATCTCTTAAAATATTTATTTCTAGCAAAAGCAGAGAATACCTGAGTTTGACGTTTTCCTCTTCTGAGAGCCGGTATGTCAAAGTGGAATAGGATGACCAACAATGAATTGCCCAGAAAAAGTGGTTATGGTGACAGCAGCAGATGGAAAGTAAACCATTGGTGTATTGGAAATAATCAGACATCATCCTACAGCTGGGAAATCAGCAAGAAATGAAGATTGGGCTTTTTACTCATTAAATCTGTAATTAAGGTCTTATTCTGCTTCACTGAAATCCTGCTGTGTTGGTGGGTAGTACCTTCTCTGTACTGGGGTGATGAAACCCCTACAAATGTCAGAGTGATAAGTTAATCAAAGGGTTCTATGGAGAGAGAGGAAGATTGGGAAGATTTGGGAAGAACCATAGATAATAATAAAATGATTCTGTTCAATTTCCACATATCTATGTCAATCTGATGTGGGACTTGAAGGATACGGAAATATACTGAGGACACTGTTTACCAATATGAATTGTGATGACAGGAATCAAAATCAGAAATGGTTCTGCAAGTTTAATAAATGCATTTGTCTGACATATATAAAATTAATAAAATATTTAATATGTATTAGAACTTTTATTGAGACCATGAGGAGTATCACAAATTCAGATTTATGTGTATTTAGCCAAATATTAAATGCAACAGAGGCAATTGAGGATGATTTGTAGAAAAGAATTCTCGCCCTGTGACATCAGCATTTGAATGTGAGACATGTATCCAAATAGTGCCAGATTTATTGAACAGTCCAATCCTGATTTGTCACCAATGTCAACATGTTTAATTATTACCATACTAGAGATTCAGAAGGGCAGCAATAAAAGAATAAGGAAAGATAATCAAGAGCAAGGATGTGTCATTAGAAACCAAGGCTAAGATCACTCACACTCTTTGTAGGTGCTAAAGTTGAACAGGGAAGACAGCTGATAGGAAAACAAATTGATTCATTTGAAATATGGCATTGGAGGAGAACTCTATAGATAACTTGGACTGCCAGACCAACGAGCAAGTTGGCCCTAGAACAAAATAAGTCTAAAACATTGCTGGAGGCAGAACCAGCAATGTTGAAACTTTGAGCACATCATGAGAAGGGAGAGTTCTTCAGAAAGGACAATAAGGGTGGGAAAAATAAAAGGCAACAGGAAAAGAAGAGCAAATATAAGATGGGTTTACTTCATTAAAATATCCATAGGCATGAGTCCACAGGAGCTGAGCAAGGCTGCTGAGAACACCTGTGGACATCTCTCATTCATAGGGTCACCCAGAGTCAGAGCCAACTCATGGCGCATAACAAACATCATATTAGCTTATATCATTGCTTTAGGTGACAACTGTTGTGAGCTTATTCATTTTTGCATAGGCACTTCTATTTATGGACTATTCATGAAGTTCCTCTTTCAGACTGAAGAAGCTTGCCCAGCTCTTATTTTCCTGATAACACTGACCTTTCATAACTAGGTAAATCAGTGATAGCCTTCTGAGTTTTTCTCATTTGGAAACTACTTTGCAATACCTTTTGAGAAAAATGTGATGGGCTTTCAAAATAACTTTAAAGATTATTTTAAACAAT
The DNA here is from genome assembly GCA_004026585.1 of Noctilio leporinus. Taxonomy (NCBI): domain Eukaryota; kingdom Metazoa; phylum Chordata; class Mammalia; order Chiroptera; family Noctilionidae; genus Noctilio; species Noctilio leporinus. Next base: position 4,408 of record PVIW01003731.1, read on the forward strand.
CACAATATATCATTTTTGTCTTCATAAGAGGACGAAAAGTGACTTGTAACTGATTATACATAAGAGATATGAAACACAAATGTCCAGAGCAGCTATAACAAAGAAGATATTTTATCTTGCGAGAACAAGGAACTGTAGTCTTGCTTTCTTTTTATGGCTTAGACACAGGCTTAAAATTCTCTCATCCAACATGTTCCTAAATTCTGTCATTATGAAATTCTTTAAGAAATGTGGACTAATTTCATTTTGTACAGATTAGAAAGACCCAAGAAGATGAATGTCTGGACTTGGACTATACATCTGTAACTCACTGGTTGCGTAAATATATTCAGCAACTATGCTCAAGTGATAAACCTGCTGAGACCATTTCCTCACACTTCAAGCAGGGATAAAAACAACACCCATGCAGCCCTGGGCAGCCCTGGCTTTATTAGGTGGAGCACTGTCCCTCAGGCCAGAGAGTCGCTGGTTTGATTCCTAGCCAGGGCAATTGCCTAGGTTGAGGGTTTGATCCCCAGTCAGGGCGCATACAAGAAGGCAGCCTATCAACATTTCTCTCTTACATCAGTATTTTTTCTCTCCCCCTTCCTCTATTTCTAAAAGCAATGAAAAAATGTTCTTGGGTGAAGATAAAGATAAATACATAGAACTCATCTAACATATCTGAAAGTGCTTTGTAGAAACGATAAAGGACTACACAATTGTTAGCTGGCTGATGATGTTGTTTTGGGGACCTACTAAAATCCCTAATACCTTCCCTAGCGGATATCCATTTTCATTGAAGAGCTACACCATTGCTTCCTCAAACATCAGACCCCAATTACCATGTAGCTCTTTCCCATAAATAAAAAAAAAAAAAATGATTCCATTATACTTTAGCAAAAATATTTTTTTAAAGGCAAATAACCAAATAACTTAGAATCACTGTGCCATTTGATGAAAACTGTCAGTTTAGTACATTCAGGTTACAACCCATGTTTCAGGGCTAGCCTTCTCAAAATTTAATGCATTCACAAGTCACCTGAGACAGAAAGTCTGAGGTGTTATCTTAGATTCTGCACTGCTCATAAGTTCTCAGGTAATATCAGTGTTGCTGGTCTTCAGGCCACACTTTGAGTGGCAAAGCTCTAAGCACTCTAGAGATACAGTCTCCGACATGGAAACAATATGCATATATGCCCATTCACCTTTAAATTAATTAAAATTAAGTTCCATGAAAATTTATTTCTTCTGCACACTAGCCACATGTCAAGTGTTCACTATCACTTGGTGGTACCGCAGTAGATAGCACAGGTGCAGACCATTATCTATTGCTGACTCTAAAATGCAGAAACAATATTGGGGGTGGGCAGGGTTACCTTGACCTAACCAGTTTTTCCAACCCCTCTCATGCCATATCTTTGTCTGTATACTTTGTGTCAATGGTTTAATTTACCATGACCTTTGCATAAAAGGAAAATATAAATGACCTCAATGTAAGACACACTTGAGGCAGTAATGATGGAAGATGGGATTTCTTGGAGTTTTAGCTTTTAGATAAAGAGAACAGAGACGGAATAACAGTTCCCTAACAGCAGAAAACAGGGTCCAATAATTTCCAATGAGAGAATGAGTAAGAGCCAGCCTTGCTCCTCTCAAAGAATGAGTGAAGTGATATTAATCAGCACACTATTGTATACAAAGAGGGTTCTCTCAGGAGAAGAGCAGTGCATCTGCCCCACTCACCCATCAGAGGCCTAACAGCTGAAAATACTTGTGTCAAATCTCCACTCAGCCTCTTTTTCTCCCTGCTTTCCTTTCCTAGTCCATTTGCTATTCTGTGCCTGTTTAGCAATAAGCCCTTCATCAAATTAACATTTGAAACCTATTGTTGGTCTGTGCTAATGTAAATGAACTAATCATCATTAGTACTTCAAAACCTGTCCATTTATGCCTGCAAGGGGAGAAAAGAAGAAAGAGAAGAAAAGGATAAAGAAACAAACCTGACTGTTAAATAAGCCATCCATAAGTAGTTGGTCAAGACTGAAACAAAAGCAGAATCCTTAGTATTATAACCATCAATCAAGTCATAGACACAGATAAGAGATAGACAGTAAGAAGTGATACCTTCAATGTATACATACATCTATTTCTCTCTCTCTCTCTTTTATATTTACATCCACATCTACATCTATATCTATATCAGTATCTATCTCTGTTCAATGGGCAATAATGGAATACAGGAATCTTTCTCAGGAAGATAAGGAAAAGGGGCCTGGAATCTCATTCACTCCCTTTCCTCTGATTTCCTTTCCCTGTGGAGAATATTAGGTATGACTGATTTCAAAGTAAAATAGATTACAAAACTGATTTTCTATTCTTTCTACTTTATTTCAACAGAATTATATTTCCCAAAGTAATTGAGATGGAACATTTTTCTATTTTACAGTGGTACTAATGTTGTGTTACTTTTAATGTATATTTTGCCTCAGACTGCAGAATGTAGTTGAACCTACTATCTGATTGGCCAGGTAAACCATAAGACTGACTTAAACTGAATTACCAGATGAACTATTTGCTAGATCAGAATTTTCTAGTAGATATATTCATTGTTAATCTACTTTATACTAAAGTTTTCACCATGACAGTTATAATTCCAAGGGTTAAAACACATATGCACACACACACAACACACCTAGTAGATTGTTTCCTGTTCTTGTATGAAAGACCCAGAGAAAGTTTTAAAGCATGTTCTGTACTTAAAAGTTGAATTTCAAACTCAAGCCAGAGCATTTTTCTTTCTTTTCTTGCGACTTGAACATTGTCTACAGGTTACTGTATACTGTGATCTAGAAGTTAGTTTCTTACAGTGTGATATATGTGCAAGAGAGATGGCTAGAAATGGTGCAATATCACAACCGTAAGTAACATTGAATCATACAGTGTGTATCATATTCTCTTTTCAATTCTCCTTCAATTCTTTGATCAATCCAAAGAGAAAATCTTTTAGTAGCTTATGTGTTTAACACCACTTCCACTTGCCAAACTCACATCTTTTTTTAACTTTTAGTTTTGATTTTAGAGAGAAGGGAAGGGAGGGAGAAAGAGAGGGAGAGGAAGATCACTGTGAGAGGGAGAGAAATATTGAAGGGTTGCCTATTGTCTGCCACATGCCCTGACCAGGGACCAAAACTGCAACCCAGGGATGTGCCTTGGCAGGGAATCAAACTGAGCCACACTGGCCAGTGGCCCAATCTCCAATTTTAACAAATAAATCAGCCTTCTGAAAATCAGTGCATTTTGAGGGAAATTTTATCTACCTAAAAATCAGTAATCTTCTGGTTTCATTGAATTTATCATTTAAAAAACTTTCCTTTTACTTATGGCACATTACAGGTACTGCTTTTCCTCCTCAGGGCATTAATAAAATGTTTATTAAAATATAGTAAGCAAAAGATAGTCTTTAAAGAAAAATATCAATGTTTCCATAAAGTAAGTGAATATAACAGAAGTAATGAAAAGTAGTAGTGATTTGAAGCACTCTTTTTGCTTTGAGGGATGGAAAGGAAAAATATGTTGCTCCTTAGCTGTTAGCACCTTATATATATAACAGGCTCAACCTCTGCATCCAAGACTGTACTTATGATACAATCTTTGAAAATAATGCTTCATAAAAACTGCAAGTGGGGACATGAGAGAGGAAAGATATATATATATATATATATATATATATATATATATATATATATATATATTTTTTTTTTAATAGAATGATTACTTAGGACTGAAAAAAGTTCCAGGGAGTAAGCACACAGTGACCTGAATGGCGGGAAATGACAAGCACAGAAGCAGCAGTGGCAGAGGATGTGAGAAGGAAAAGGACGAAAGTATGAAAACATTTCTCATCCATTCTCACTTGGTTGATTCCAATATGGTGAGTGTCTTCCAGCTTGTCACAAGCCTTTCCCAACACTAAGCTTTTACGTGTCCCTTGCTATTTTTAGGAGAAAACAGTAAACACCAGATTTATTTACTATGTTACAATTAAATGTCAGGTAGCCTTGTTTTGGTCAAATAGGACCAAACTTATTCTAAGAAGAAAACTTCTGGGTGCTCTTCATCAAATTACTTCAGTAAGCAATAAATATTAGTTGTCATCTACTAAAAATTTGTTTTTTGGATGAAATTCCTCACTGTGATTAATCAATAAATATAGATCAAGTACCTACTATTCATGAAATAGTTTGTGTTTGCTGTCAGGACAGTCAAAGCTTGGTTTGTGGACAAGCAGCTCTGGCATTGCTTGGAGGCTTGTTAGAAACGTGTCATCTCAAGCCCCACCCCAGTTCAGCTGAATGAAAATCTAGATTTTAATGCGATTCATCTGCACATTAAAGTTTAGAAAGCTCTGTTATAACACATAGAGACTGTCTTCAAACAGCTTAACAGCCCAGTTTGGAAATAACATTGGCATTAAAATCATGAAGTACCAACAAAGGATAGTGAGTACAAATGGTAGGATGTGAAGTTAGATATGATAATGATCTCCAATCATCATAAAGGAAATTGGACAAGTGTGTCTAAAAATCTATTGAGAATTATAGAACATAAGCTTGCCTCTACCTTAGAGTGTGGTGATGCATTTTAGGCAAAGGAAGGATAGAGTTATACATCACCCTAAATAAAATATGCCTAAAATAAAACCATCCTGACTAGAGTAAAGGAAAAAAATGCTGGAGACCTGTGGAAAATTGGACTCAATGAAAAATTTGGGGCTGTTCTGACAGTCAATTAGAGGAGTTTACTTTTCATACCAGAGGAAATATATGCTATCCCTGAAAATACGCAGACTAGGAAGTCACAGAATTAGAACTAGGCTCTTGCACACAATAAATGCTCAGCATTTGTGAAATTGAGTTGGTTAAACTCTATGCGCAGGAATGATTAGTCTAGCCCTGGAGTGGGTAGGATGTGCTACAGGGGGAAAAACCAGAACATTAGAGGCTATAAATATCCTTGGTGTGAGATCTGATTTGCTTTGATTAATGCCTATTTAGCAAAAGATAGGCAAAGGCCCTAAAAACAACAATTACATGTCAGAGACTAATCTAGTCAAACTACTGTATCTCAATGGCTATGCTGATTTGAATTTGCCTCAATTAAGGAGCTCTTTCATTGAAATAAAGTTTCTAAAAATATTACTTAATAGCACTACTGCACTTCTGTTCAATTCATTCAGCTGAAACCTAAGTGCTCACTACGTCTCCTTTTATTTCCATCTTCTATTGTAGCCAAAACAACAAGAGTGAGTGTAAACTGTAGGTTGTTTTGAATCGGGAAGCACCTTTTCTTCAAGTGGGACAGCATACTGTGCCAGCAACATCTTAAGCTGCAGTGCCACACATGGGTTTGAAACCTGGCTATGACATTTCCTGGCCTGATACTGGGGCTACATGACATTGGCCAGTGGCTTAACTTCCTTGATCCTTGGTTTCTGCATTTTCAGGTGGAAGGAAGTAGTATCCACTTCACAGGACTGTTGGCATAAGGTCCAATAGATACATACTTAGATCCCGGAAATGGCTGTTGCTATTAACATCTTAATCATCACCCTCCTCCTCCTCCTCCTTGTCCTCATTGATGGTGAGAGGATCAAACCCTAAGCACACATATAAGCACACTCCTTTTAATTTAAGAATATGGCTTTGCTTTTTACACCAAATCAAGTTTCTATATAGAGCTGCTGTAGAAAAAGCCAGGGCCTTTCAAATAAAATTTTAAAGAGAAAAGCAAAAGAGAAAGGAAAAAAGTGTGCACTCTGCAAACATTCAAGTGTACTCAGTGACCAGGGATGTGGGCACTCAAATGTGGGCAAGGGTATGAGTAACTATAATTCTCTTCTTGCTCCATCCAGTAAGGCCCTATATTAAGAGTTCCACTCACCTTTACTCATTCAGTTTTCTGGCTTCTCTCCTCTACCCTCCTTCCCTTTCCACTCTTTCTTTAAACTTAACTGTTTTTCAGGCTGCAGGAAAACAAGCACTCCCCATCACTCTTTCTTCCTCTTCTAACACCAATCCAAACCACCCAGAAAGTATGCTTTCTCCTGAAGAGAGGAAAATGCATGGACCAAATCAACTGAGTGTAGACTATATAAACTTTCCTTAAACCCTAGGATGTCCAGAGATTTTAATCGTTTTAATTGTTACAAACTCTCCCGGGATCACTGAAAGAGCTTCCCTTGAAAAACTGTAAAGCCTTTTGACTCACAATGATGATTGCCTCTAGACACAGTTGTGTCTTCACTAGTCACACAGAGGAAGTTCCGAATTATTGGTAATTGAATTGGTTTTTCTTCAAAAGCAGAAAGCCATCTTGTGAGGTCAGGAGTAGTACAGTTGGTGGGAATGAATTGAGTCTACATTACTGGCATATAGAATTTAATAGGTGGTATAGATTATTGTAATGACTTTCAAAGCCCAGTTATTTTCTAGGAGTGGAGCTACAGGATCCAAAAGCCATCCCAGAGCCCGGTGAAATATCTTTCCTACTCATGAACCATCCTCAGCCTATGCAGAATCACAGAATACAAACATGACCCTGCCTTGAATATCTAGCCCAAAGTTCTTCGTTTTTATTGGGCAGAAAGACCCTTGAAATGACTTAATCAAGGTAATTCAGAGACAAACCATATTTCTCTGTTTTGCAGAATCTCAAATTTCATATTGTATCAGAAAAACTTCAAGGGCTTGTTAAATCACAGATTTGGGGGCCCTACACCCAGAGTTCCTGATTCAGTTGATCTGGAGTGAGGCCAGAGAATTTTCAAGTTCCCAGGTGATGCTACGTTTGCTGGTCTCACTTTGAAAACCCCTTCATACCATACTGCCTCTCAGTCATGCAGAAACATATGAAATATTCACTAAATTTTAAAATACTCTTATTAAATGTTATCATTTCTACTTAGAGGGGAGTTTATTTTGAAAAATTTCATTACTCACTTAGTTTTATAATCATCGCCTCCCCTTTCACAAGCCCACTAACTTGTGATAATTTTAATGAAACCCTACGCTGTTCCTACTTACGAGCATGTTTTTAGTTCCATGTTGGGTTGTCAACATCATGCTCAGTGATACATAAAGTTACACTAAAAGTCACCATTGCTCTCTGTAAACAAGGAAGTTTTATAATATAAAAAGGGCAACACTGTTTTCTTGAAAACACAATACTATAAATTTTCCTACATCTTTCCTTAGGGTGAATGAAAGGTAAATGTTGATTAAACAAAGTGGTTTTTAGGGAGTAAAATGCTGTGGTAAGATATTAGGAAAAAGGCAAGTAAAAAGGAAGAAAGTTAGTACTTTTGAGTACCTACCATGTGCCCACAAAGTTTCATAAGAATGTCCAGTCAATCTGCAATGTTTCTGGTACAGCTGCTTGCATTTTTCTTTTAATGATAAAGGAGTGTTTGTTTATACAGGGTGCGTGCAATCAATTGGCAATAACGTTGCATCTCCTTATTTCACGTGCTTATTAATTTTGAAAAACTTTTTCTAAGGTTATGATTTAACGTCACTGTTTCTGATATAAAATGTTAAGTTCTGAGAGCAACTATCATGTTGAAGGAATACAATGTTAGAGCAACCATAATTTCAGGACTGTGTGCTGGGCCAACTGCTAAGGAAATTGTGGACTTCAATAACATCCCTTTACCACAGTTTACAATATGAAGAAGGTGTATGATGCTGATCCTGATGTCACCACACCAACAAGGAAAACACATAAGGTATGCAAGGATGACACAAGTCCAGATATTGTACACAGAATCCAGGAGATCATCAATGAAGATCCAAAATGTTTACCTTGACGCTTTGAGAAAAGTAGTTGTACCATGGATGAAGCAAGTCACAAGTGAATATCATTTTATCTTCCTACAAGATGGTGCACCAGCACATAACTCCAAAAAGGTGCAAGAATTTCTCAGCGTCAAAGTTCCTAAATTCTGGTAAAAGGAAATCTGGCCATCTAGTTCCCCAGATGCAAATCCTTTAGACTATTATGTATGGAGCATTTGTGACAGAGAAGTTAATAAACAACCTCATTCCAATAAAGAGGCTGTTAAAGCTAACACTGAAAACATGATAATGTCCATGGATAAAGAAAAGGTCATTAAAGCATGCTCAAGATTTGAAGTCAAATTGAGTCTATATTGCAACCAGTTGAGACTTTTTGAACAATTTAAAAAATAATGACTATGTTTCTGTATTTAAATATAAGAATAAATTAATTTCAAAATGTAACACTTTTGTGGTACGTTGTTTATTTTACTAACATTTTTCCAATTGATTGCATGCACCCTGTACTCTATGCCCTGTTCTCCCCATATGTGACATGGTCTGACCTAAATGAACTCTATTTATGCAACATGTATGACCTGTGCAACGTGCCAGTAACCCCTCACAATAAGCCTTTATTGAAGTAGTAAACATTTCCATGACTAAGCAATTAAAAAAGAGACAATTTACTCTAGACCACATTGCTGTTGAATGTTAAAGTAGGACCTATGACCAGGTTTGTGTGATCTTAAATCTGTTGTTCTTTTTGGATTATCAGGGGTATTACAGAGTACTGTTTTGTTTTTTCTTTCATAGGAGACACTTCACGAGGCTATACATAGAACCAAATAAATCCCTGACTGTAGAATACACAGACATGTCTGTGCAGAGATGCACAGATGTGAAATACATCTCTTCCTCCTCTCTTTCTCCTCAAGATTCCTCATTCTTTCAGTGTGACCCTAAGCTTTTACCTGCTGGAACAGAAGCAGAAGAGTGGCAAAATGTGAATACAGGACAAGAGGAAGGAGGCTCTGTAGGTGACTTACCTCACTGCCCTGCACATACCCCAAGTGTGGCTTATGGACACTGCCACAGCCTCTGGACTGTGGTTTGGTTTCCCAGATACATTTCTCTGAATATCATGAATATTCATTTTATTCTCTGAGCCGGTCAGCACAAAGAACAGCAAAGAAAGCTAAATAGCTGCTATTAAACAGCAGGCTGCCAGAAACTCAAGAAAACACACACCAACACAATATCTCAAGTCTAAAGGGAGAATTCCAAGCCAAGATTTCTGCAGCTCGCTTGATTATTCAGCCAATCAGCATCAGAGTTTCCACTCTGTGACATGTGACCTTTTTACTGCGACACTTAGCAGTCATCCTGCAGATGTTCCAGGTGCAGGCTGAAAGCAATTGCTTGCATTTCTTTTCTGGTACTGAAGGCCAGTTTGTACTCTATTATCTATTCTCCACTCCACCCTCACATATACACATAGAGACCAGTACCTGCAAAATATGCAGTGTTAATAAAAAAAGAGCATCCTTCTAAGAGGAACTCAGTGTATTTGTTTTCCCCTTGTTTCTGAAAGGAAAGTGAATGTCAGGAAGGGAAAGAATCAATAACAGAAAGAGCACATAGGCACATGCAAGAAATCTGCTCAGCTGTTTGATATTAGTGCTCTGTGGCAAAGAAGTTGGAGTGACATTTCCTCCTGTTCCTTATGGGGTTCAATGCAACTTAGCTGTTACCTACTGAATTGAGTTCTGAATTGAATTCATTTACTTTTGACACAGCCAGTATGGCACAGTGTGAAATAAAGCAGATGCTGATTTAACAGTAACATTATGAGTCCCTGGGTCTAATATCTTCAGAATAAAGGATGTTGCTGTGGACATAAAGGAAATTGTATTTTGTGTGCTTTGAATTTATGCAGGCCAGAACTAGAGCTTCAGAGTTTATGAAGTTCTATGATAGATTAAAAAGAAACAAGGTTGTACAAATATTACCCAGAATTTTTACCATATCTGTAAGTGCAAAGTACTATAGATCTGAAAAGACTAGAAGGAGGAGGAACAAATGATTGTTACCCTCACTTACAACTAGCAGAAGTGACCATAAACCACAGGAAGTAGAGATGACAGCTGAGAACTAACAGCCTTGGCACTAAAGGCTAACGGAATGGCCAGATGGCAAATGTCATAAAGAATATGACATTTTGATTAGAGTTCTATCTTAATACCCTTGATAACCCTTTAACTTCTATAAAAGAAACAAATCCACCTAATTTTCCATTTTTCCATTATAACATAATAAATTACATAGCAAAGGTAGAAATATTTTAGTTATAGTCAGTAGACATTTTATAGTCTATGGTCACACTACATAATAATACTTAACTGTCTTCCAGATGGAAATTCTAGCATATTCATTGTAACCTATGATTGTCTTTCTATACCTTGTTACCACTCTTCTCCTTAGGGTCACAATTTGAGTTCATGGTTTTTGTTTTTATCCACTTAATGGTAGTTTACAAACTACATTTTCACCATATTTCACTGTTTCAACTTAATTCAGATGATAAATTCAATGAAATTTTAAATAGCTGTCATATTTAGATGATGAGAATGTCAAAAAGAAAAAAAAATACAGTCTTGGTCTTTACGAAACTTGAACTCTTAGCTTCAAAAGTTTTAAACATTAGTACTTTTATGTCTAGCCTGACTCTAGCAATTAACTTTTATTTATCATTATTTTTGCAGAAACACCCTCCCTAAAGTTAGAATGATCTCCTCTCTTCACTCAAAGAATACCATTCTAATTTCTTAAGTCTCATTTTTCTTTCTGCTTGAAAGCCTGCTCTGTCTGTATCAGTCAGGACAGGCTAGTTTACATTGCAGTAGCAAATGACCCTTGCATCTCAGCATCTTACAAAACAAAACCTACTTCAGGTTGGTTGTTGTCCTATTCCACTGGGAGGCCTTTATTTGGAACGATGCCAGCTATGTTACGGAAGAAAAAGGCACCATAATAAAGCATGCAATGATCCTTAAAGTTTCCTCCTAGAAATGACATATATTTCATTGGCCAGAGTAAGTGACATGGTCAAGCCCTATGCCAATAGTCCAGAAAAATACAATCCTCCTCCTAGGATAGGAGACCGACTATACGGTTCACCCCTGTATACCAAACTTATTTATCTAGCAACTCTCAGCTCAAGGCCCATTATTAAATGTCCCCATTTCAATTCACACTAAGACTTTTAATCTTCTTTAGCTTGGTCTGTCTGTACTACATACATAATAAGCATTTATCTGTTATTTATTATCTTGCAATATTTTTAAATATTAAGAATTTTATTTTTTGTTGCACTTGTCTTTTTCATACAATTGTGAATTCTCTAAAGGAAGGAACCCTATTGGAAATGTCATCCTTGCACATATTTACCGTTCACATAACTCAGAGTTGTGTACTGTGGAGGCTCTACTAGCCCCACGCACTGCACTCCATGTTGATGGGCTTCAAAAAGAACTCATCCTACACCATGTGCTGGGTTTTCATGAAGGCAAATAAGAACAAGACCTTGCCCTTGGCAAATATTTTCCACTGGGTACTTACAACACCACTTACTTTCATAGCATGACAGGAAGACCATGTTATATATAATATTAGCACAAAACTCGCTTCAAATTTCTAATTTAACATTAGAGAGCAAAAGAAAAGCTGCCATTATTTTAAGAAACAGGGGATATGTTTCAAGATTACTATATTGGGGTAGAAAAAAATACAAAGTTATCCTAACATGATGTAGAGAATAATAGCACTGAAGAAAGATTAAAGTGGTTAAAAAAGCTATAACTAAGTAGCTTTTTCTTGCATTTAATATTATTAGAAAAAGATTGTTCACGTGCATGTGTCTCTCATTAGATCCAATATTATATTGCTAAAGCACTCCAAGTACTGACTCTGATTTCCCTGCTTGTAACTACAGAGACATTGGGTGCATAAGGCTGTATATCATTTACTTTTTTAAAAGTGTTTGGAGAATTGAAAAATAATTTGTTTGATGGATATGGCATTCAAGGGGAAATACAAGGGAATCCGATACAAATATGTTGACCATGTGTGCTTCTGAAAGGATATGTAACTAGGAGATGAAAACGTAAGCAGGCAGATAACATAACAACGTCAGGACTGTAAGGGTCCACTTAATAACAATTAACTAAACACAACAGATGTAGTTAGCTCCTTGAAATTATTTCATTAGACTAAAAATTAAGCATATGCTGCTCTTGAGTGGAGGAACAAGGGGGACTGGTTTGCTTGGGAAATTGGTAAAAAGCACACAAAGCTATTTATCTTGAAGTTATAGGCCTGGCTTCAACCAAAAAGCTGAAGACAGTTATTGCTACTTATGGCCCCTATGAAATAAACTATCATTATCAGTTTAGATGCTCGTTTCAGTAGGCTGTCACCATAATATGGGTTTGGATAACCCTAATGGATATGTGGTGAACAAATACCTTCTAGAGAGACAATATAGTATATTGAAAAGATCCCTTGGCTGGGGAATAGGGGAATCAGGGTTTATGCCTCTTCTGCCTCTAATAGATGAGTGTCACCTCTCTGGGCAGGGTGGGCAGGGAGAGTGGGAAACAATCAGATGACTTCCCAATTCCCATCTAGTATCCCGCACAGGAAAGCTCCTTCGGCTCTTTCTAATGGGAACTTTGTCCTCATCTTCCCCAAATCATCCCTGGCCTCATTTTTGAATCTTAGTCCAGATACTACTGTCTCCCCCTGTAGGTAAAAGGAATAGGACAGTGTGGAACCCCAGCAAAAGCCTGATGTGTATTACTAGCATTATTGAAACTAGGAAAGGAGGAAGCTTATTTAGAGACCTAGTTAAAGAGAAGCACAGTCGCTCTGCAGGGGACCTCTGCAGGGACAAAGGGATTCCGGGACCCCTGGAGTCCATAGGTACCGGGCAAGAAGCCGCTGGCGGAAAAGACTGTTGACCCAGGGCAACCAGACAGCCCAGAGACAGGCCGATTAAGGCCTCAAGACCACCTCAGACCCCCCACCCTGATAGTCAATCACTAACTACCATCTTATCTTCTGTGCCCGGGCTCGCTTGCTCTGCTATAAAAAGCCCTAGCTGTAAGCGACAGCGCGCGCCTCATGAGATCGAGGTCGCCCCTGCGCAGGTCTGTTGTTTGGCCAATAAATAACATCTTTGAATCCCCGAAAGTCTCCAGCGTTTGGTGTCTCGCTTTTGTCTGGATATAACAGACAGTATCATCTTTCTGTTCCCTTCAGATGTGTAATATAAAAATTCCCCCTTAAGTTAGGAAAGATTTTCAGGTCTAGTTACATAATCTGTCTGACTCTTCAAGGCTTTTTCGTTAATATTTATAATATACCTACTATACATAAAAAGTTACATGGATATCGGCTGAAGCATATTAGTTTCAAATAGCATATTGGTTTGAAATAAATTTCTAAATAATGCTGTATTTTTCATGTAATATTTCTATCTCCCTTTTAAATGAAAGACAGTGTGATGAATTTTGGGTCCCTGTGGTGCAGAGTCATCCTCAGCTCCTTGAGAGGCTCACAATTATTTAAAAGAACAGCAACCATGACATCAGTAGCCAAATTACAACCTCCTTGTAGGCCTCCCACCCCTTCTATTTATTGCTATTTATTGCTGCTTTTGGTGAAAGCTTCATGTTTCTTTGTGCGAAAGAATGACATGAATTGTATATTATTAAAAATATAAAAATATGAGGCTTACTTTTCTTCACTTTCTAATTTGAAACTTAGAGCCTGGGTTTTGAGAAAAGAGAGGCTGATGTTTCAGCTCTTAACTTGTATCATGACACCCGATTGGAGATGCTGGACAACAGCACTCACAGGTGGAAGGAACGATGACAAGTGAAGTAACACTTAGTCAGAGCTTGCCTCAGGGCTGGCTCTCTGCTGCTGTCTTTATGCACATTAGTTCTTTTAGTCCTCACAGCCTGGCAGATGGAGAAATAGATCCAGGAAATGTAAGCTTTCTGCCCAATGCATAAGAATGGGGACAGATTTGTGCTTTATTTACCCTTCTGATTCTATTAACTGTTACATTTGCTGCTTTGTAGAGCTCTGTGTACGGAAGGCAAGAATAGGTTTTATTTCTTCATTTGTCTGGCTTGAATCTCATGCCTTTACACATTAGGTCAAGCTTTCTTTTTATAATGAAGTAATAGAATGATTGGGTATAGAATATCAACAAACATGAGGCAAATTCCTCCTCCCAACAGAGTGAAACTGTTGAGCAAAGCTGCCTCTAATGTCCCTTGGTATGCACTGAAAAGGAAACCATTTATAATTAGGAAAACTCTGAACAGTTTTCAATTTCTAAATAGGACTGAGTATAGATGCACATTGAGGGGATAGGGAGTGAGAGGTCTCATCCCAGATCTTTCACTTACCAGTTGTGTGATCATGACTAAGGTAGGTGGATAGGTTTCAGATTATACATCTGTAATGCGAGGAAAGCTGGCATAATAGAAATGACTGATTTTTATTATCCTCCCTTCAAGCAGTAGAATCCATTGTTTAAAATGATATCTTAAGCCCAAACCTAACATATGACACAAATGCAAGTGGCTATTTCTGGGTGACAGAGAAGACATTACCACCCCTCCCACACCCCATTCCGGCAAGTTGGCTGGGGACTTGTCAGTGCGAGGGATCAGAACAACCCTTAGGTAGTCTCTGAGCCCCTTTCCAACTTTGATAGCTTTGAAAATCAGGGATTCCCCGGAGGATTATCAGGAAATCTACTATTTGTTAATAAAACCTTTCTTGTCTCCTTTGAAGTTTTCTCATCATAAACCTTGCAATTAGTCTCCTTTGAATTACAGATGTGATTTATTTAGTTTTAAACACTGCAACATCCAGCGCTTTAGACAGATTTACTCGTCAGTTCAGAAGAATGAAGAAGAGGACTTTGATCCATTACTACTGTGCCAGGAATTGATTTTGGGGAAGGATATGCGATTATGGGATAGAATGTGAATGGGGACAGCTCCGGCCAACCTCAGCCGTGATTCTCCACTTGTGTGTGGCACTGCAGGAGTGACATGGGGTGTGAGGAGTGCTTCATAAGATGTAAAAAGGACTGATTGATTTATCGATCTAAGGAAGACAGTCTCCTTGACGGAGACACGCTGTCAAACAGTGGCAGGATGTGCTTCTAAAAGCCCTCCAGATTGATAACCCTACCTGGCACCTGATCCCTCGTCACCATGGCAGGTGGAGAACACTGAAGATGTACTCACAGCTGCATTAATAAGATAGGGGAAGAAAAGTGGGACCTGTGTCAGGAAAGGCTCAAACTGGGAGGAGGATTTCCCCTTGCTCCAGTCTCCTCCAAACAGGAAGTCTCTCCAATGATGTGAAATACACAGCTTGAAAATGAGACGAAATAGCTAATCCAGCAGAAAACATGTGTGGCCGTAATGCCACCTCTGGCTTCTGAAACACTGTGATTTGGTTCTTCCATCTGCCACCACTGCTAAAACTTGACAATTCCTGTTTGAAATCTTAGGTCATTAGAAAATGCATTGGAAATAGTGCAGTAAGACACATACCTCATATAACATGCCAAACACATCTCCTTTTAACCAAGCTAGAAAATCTCCACACACAAACACTGCCACATTCTACCACGTGGATCAATAAGAAAACTTAAGAGGTGTACACACAGATACATTCTCATGGAAGTTATCTTTAACACAGTTTCTTCTTCTAGGCAAATGTCAAACACCTGTGATGATAAGGGAAGGAATCCCGCTAAGACTACCCCTGTGGGCACAAGTAGTGGGGGAGAAATTATCATAATGGTGTTGAAAGAAGGTATAATCAGTATATTTGTCCAGTAGAGTCATACCCTTCTGAAAGGAGATAATCCAAAGTGTTTAAGTGTTAAAAGAGAAATTAACCAGCTCCAAATCCAGAAAGAAAATTGGGGTTTTTGACATAACGTTTATGTGCTCAAAAAGATGAAAAGAACAGCTACAGATGGGAAGCACTGAAAATGTTATTGCGGTATTTCTAGCACTAAAATTTAAACTGTAGAATTATAAAATGTTTGATCTGAAGAAATTAGAGAATTCTCAATCATCTTATTTTCTTTATGAGAAAACTGGGGCACAAGGAATTTAGTGAAATTCTCCCAAAGCTCACTTTATGTTATTGGAGAGGGGGCTGGGATTTAAACCCAATTTGACTTCTGGGTCCTATGATCTTTCCACTATATTATCAATGTATAGTCAAGCTCTTCCTTTATCGACATCCTCTAATACCTTTTAAAAATGCTTCACAGCCCTGGCTGGTGGCTACATGGATAGGAGTCAGCCCGTGAACCAAAAGGTCACTGGTTTGATTCCTGGCCAGGGCACGTAACCAGGTTGCAAGCCAGGTCCCCAGCCACGTCTAGCTGGAGGCAGGTGAAAGGCAACCATACATCGATGTTTCTCTCCCTCTCTACCTCTCTCCCTTCCCCTCTCTCTGGAAATAATAATTAAAATCTTCAAAAAAAAAATGCTTCACCTTTTAAAAATGCTTAAGCCTCTCCTCACTACTAAGAGCAATAGCAACAGCAAAAACAACAAAGCTAGTAAACAAAGACAACAAAATACTCTCCTGTGGCCACAATATCAACAAGTATTCTTTTATGCTTTTGCCAGTCAAGGTCCAACAGAAATGGGCCTCTCCCCTTGCCTAGGCGATGATGACATCTTACATGCAGCACCACAATCGTTCCAGAAAGTGTGCCCTCATCTTCAGTGTAGCATGGTGATTCCAGGTATGAGGCAGTGTCAGAGTATGGTCTTGGGAAGAGGGGAGGTCATGAAACCTTCCTAAAATTAAAATCTGGCAAACGAAAGCAGAACCCTGTACAAATCAAAATTTTAGAGAGCTGCAGGAAGAGCAGAACTAGAACTCTGAAGGTGCAACCTAGGCAATTTAACAGCCTACTGAATACCTCCTCTGGAAAAAAAAAATCATCACTGTTTTCAGTAAGCTCTAATTGTTGAAAGAAATCAACATAAACAGTCAGTTGCCTTTTCTTTACACTAACAATGAATTATCTGAAAAGGATAATAAGAAAACACTTCCATTTACAATAGCATAAAAATACTTAGACATAAACTTAACCAAGGAGGTAAAAATACATGTGCATTGAAACTATAAAATACTGATAAGACAAATTAAAACAGAAACAAATGGAAAGACATCCTGTATTCATGAATTGAATGAGTTAATGTTGCTGCAATGTCTAATATTTTAAAATTTTGAGATAACTATAGACAAAGTTAACTGTAAGAAATTATACAAAGAGGTATCCTTTATCCACTTATGCCCAATGGTGACATTATTCAAAACTATAGCATAATATCATAACCAGGATATTGACATTGATACATATAGTGAAGATAAAGGACAGTTCAATCACAAGGATGATTCCTGTTGTGTTTCTCACCTTTTAAAATAATCACACTTAGCACCCCCACCATGCCCCATACACTGCCCTTATCCCCTGGCAACCACTAATCTGTTCCCCATTTTTATAACCATATCACTTTAATAATATAAGTGGAATGATACAGTATGTAATCATTTGGAATTAGCTTTTTTTCCTCATTATCATTCTCTGAAGAGGCTCCAGGTTGTTGCATGGTACATACATACGACTGAGTTTAATAATTCACCCATTGAAGTACATGTGGCTTGCTGCCAATGTGGAGATATTACAAAGAAAGCTGCTATGAACATTTGTGTCCAGTTGTGCATGTGTGTGTGGGTACACATGCATGCACATGTAAGTTTTCATTTCTCTGAGATAAATGTCTAGGAGATCAATTATTAAGTCATGATAGTTTCATGATTAGTTTATTTAAAAACTACTAAACTGTTTCCAAACTGTAGGAATACTGTTTTGCATTCCAAACAGCAAGGTATGAGTAATTCACTTCCTCTGAATCCTCAGCATTATTTAGTATTGTCGAATTTTTGGTTTTAGGCATTTTTTTAGCCATTCTGAGAGGTGTGTGGTGATATTTCCTTATGGCTTTAATTTGTATTTCCCTACCAATGATACTGAACATCTTTCTGGATGTTTATATTCTATTAGCATATCTTCTTCAGTGGTTAAATGCTTCCTCTTATCTTGCCTATTTTCTGATAGAAACATTTGGTATTTTACAATACTTTTAAATTTTGGATTTCTTTGTTTATTCTAGAGAATAGTCTTTTGCAAAGTGTGTTTTAAATTTTATCTCCTAGTATATAGCTTGTTCTTACATCTTCTTACTAGGGCAATTTTCATTAAAAATATTTAATTTTATGAAGCCCAATTTATCAAATTTTCTTTCATAGATGTGCTTTAGGAATCAAGAACAAAAATTACTTGCCAAGCCCTAAATTCCAAAAATATTTCTCATTCTTTTTCCTAAAAGTTTTTATGTTATGTTTTATAGTTAAGTTCATGGCTATTGTGAGTTATTTTTCTATATAAGGTATGAGATTTAAAGTTAGATTTTTTTGTCTATGATTGCCCGATTGTTCCACACTCCATCTTGATAATGCAACAAAACAAAAAATAAAAAATTATTTTTCCTCAAATGCTTTTTTACATTTTTGTAAAACTCAGTTGAACATACATGTCTGGGTTATCTATTCTGTTATATTGTTCTGAGTCTTTCTCACTGCCAAAACCATACAGTCTTGAAAACTAGTTATAAATATGTCAGTAAAACAGGTAGACTGACTTCTTATATTTCATTTTTATTTTTTAGAATTACTTTAGCTATTCTAGATCCTTTGCCTTTTAATATAAATTTCACAATAATCAACAAAATTATTTTTATGGAACTTATGATAGAAATGTCATTAAACCTGTTTATTAATTTGGAAGGAATTGACATACTTACTATATCGAAACTTCCAATCCATGAATATGGTGTATCTCTTTATTTAACTATTCTTTAATGTCTTTCTTCAGAGTTTAATAGTTTTTACCAAACATATCTGAATATGTTTGGTTAGACTTACATCTCATAATTCAATTGTTTAGCAATTATAAATAGTATTATTTTTTAAATTTTATTATCCACATGCACAATGCTAATGTAGAAATACTGATTTTTAAAAAATACCTTGTAGTTTCTACCTTTTAACTCATTTATCAGTTTTAGGATAATCCTTGTGATTTTATACTTAAATAATCATGCTATCAGCCAGTAGGTATAGGTCTTATGTCATTTTTTTTTTTTATCACTATGCTTTTTATTTTCCTTTCTTGCTATTTCACTGGCTAGAGAGTCTAGTATATGTTGAACAAGATTGGTAAGAACATATATATTTGACTTATTAACAATATTTGGGGAAAACATTAGTTTTTTTGTTTGTTTGTTTTTAATCAGTAAGTAAAATGTTAGCTGCATGGTTTCTGTAGATGAATTTACTTTTTAAATCAAGTTGAGAAAGTTCACTTCTATTTCTAGTATTCTAAGTTTGTAAATCAGTGCTGGATTCTGACAAACGCTTTTTTTGTATCAATTAAAAAGATTGCAATTTTTTCTCATTCGCTTGTTAATATGGTAGATTACACTGACTGGTTTTTAAATACTGCACCAATTTTCTAATCCTTGAAATAAACTCCACTTGATCATGGTATAAATTTCTTTTTATAGAATATTGAATTCTAATGGCAATGTTTTGTTAAGAAAATTTATATCTATAATCATAAGAGGCTTTTTATGTATTTTTTTATTCTTGCAAATGAAAAAAAATTTGTTTGGCTGTGATATCTGGAGAATGCTAGCATCATAAAATGAATCAGTATGTCTTCTTTCCCCTTCTGTTTTCTGGAAGAGATGGCAGAATGGGTGTTAATTCTTCCCTAAATGTCTGAAATAATTATCTCATGAAACCATCTTATCATGATTTATTTTGGAGAGTTTTTAAGCTACAAATTAAAATTTAATAGTTGCACGACTATCAAGTTTTGTATTCCATATTGGGTGTATCATAGAAATTTTTGCTTTTAGAGAAATTGGTCCATTTTATCTAAACTGTCAACTTTATGTTTGTTGAGTTGTTTATAGTATTCCCTTATCATCTTTTTTATGTCTGCAGCATTTGAAGTGATATCCTCTTTTTCATTCCTAATATTGGTAGTTTGTCTCTTGTCTTTTATTTATTTTTTCTCCTAGAGGAAGGGAATGTGTTTAGCTTTGCAAATATATGTCAAAAAACAACCTACTGATTTCATAATTTCTTTTAGTATTTTTTTTTAAAGATTTTATTCATTATTTCCAGAGAGAGAGAGAGAAAGGGAGAGAGGCAGAGAGGGAGAGAAACATCAATGTATGGTTGCCTTTCACCTGCCTCCAGCCAAGGAACTGGTTGGAGACGTGGCTTGCAACCTGGTTATGTGCCCTGGCTGGGGAATCGAACCAGCAACCTTTGGGTTTGCAGGCCGGCACCTTATCCACTGTGCTACTAGCCAGGGCCTCTTTTAGTATTTTTTATGTTTTCATTTTCATGGCTTTTTGTCCTTATTTCTTTCTACTTGTTTTCAGTTTATGTTGTTCTGCTTTTTCTAGGTTCTTGACATAGAAGTTTAGATTATTGATTTGATTTCCTTCTTCTATTATAAATATTAACCACTATAAATTTCCTTCTCATTGCTGATTTAGCCATGTTCCACAATTTTTGTTAAAAGATTTTAACTATTATTTTTCAGAGAGAGGGGAAGGGAGAGAGGCAGCAAGGGAGAAAGACATCAATGTATGGTTGCCTTTCACCTGCCTCCAGCTACAGACCTGGCTGGAGACCTGGCTTGCAACCTGGTTATGTGCCCTGGCTGGGGAATCAAACCAGTGATGTTTGGATTCTCAGGCCACGGCCTTATCCACTGTGCCACTAGCCAGGCTGCCACAATTTTTGATATGTTGCATATTTATTGGGTTGGCCAAAAATCCATTTAGTGTTTTCCATAAATAAATGACATATTTTTCATTTTCACCACTAACTTCATTGATTTCGCTATTTTGAGTATGTCAGCTATCTTCCCTATTGCCTTTTGGTGGTTAAAGGCCAGGGGAGCTGCTAAGCATCTTCCAATGTGTAAGACAGCTCCACAGCAAAGAATTATTTGGCCAAAGTGTCAATAATACCAAGAAATTTTGCAAACCACTTTTGACACAATTAGTTACACCACCTTCACAAAAATCTTTTGCGTGTGTGTATTTCAGTTGTGATTTTTACCTTTCTTGAAATGATAAAGCATAATACACTGAGATTCCTTTATTGTATGACCACACTCAATTCTCTGAGCATCCTGATCACCAGTGTTGTAAACTCTGCATCTGGTAGGTTGGCTATATCTGCTTAATTTAGTTTTTTTTTTTTTTTCTGGGATTTTGTTCTCTCCTTTAATTTGGGCCATGTTTCTTTGCCTTCTCAGCTTGGTAGCTTCTCCTTGTTTGTTTCTGGGTGTTGGGTAGAGTTGTGTTGACTCTACATCTTGGTACTATGGCCTAACATAGTTGGTATTCTATAGGTCCAGTGGCACATCCTCCCTATCATTCAAGCTGGGGACTTGAGGTACACCACCCTTTGTGTGGGCTGAGTACACCTTCCTCCTGTAGTTGAGCCTTGGTTGCTGTTAGCAGATAAATGGGAGGGATTTACCCAGGCCAAACAGCTGCAAGGACTGGCGGTGCTCCAATAGACATGGTCTGTAGCTATCCATGGGTAAGCTGGCCCTGAGGTTTCCTGGGTGATATAGGCCAAAGTCTGTCCCACCTGTGTTTTGCCCAGGGCACTCAGCCTGAGCTATAAAGAAATCTAATATGGTTACTACTGTACTTTGCTGGGCTAGGAGATTCCCAGGTAAAGCCAACTGCTATTAGTGCCAGGCCTGGAGCTCACTGAGGCCAGCTGTTGCTTGTTTGTTAGGATTTAGGAATTTATGAAGCATAAGCCAGACCAGCCATTCTGGAAAAGCAGTTTGGGTGGGCCCTTAAGTTGGGTAGGTCAGAGTCTCTGGGGATCTCCATCGTGGATCGGACAGTATTAAGAAGGTTGATGGAATCTCAGATATGGCACTAGCTTGATGGCTATGTAGGAGGAGGATATAGAAAAGGGGACAATGGCCTCTGCTCACCTTGTTGCCAGGTACCTCGGTTCCTCCCTGTATACTACTGGTGCCAGTTCTCAGAGGGAGTAAGTCTGAGTAGAAACATCCATATGTGGGTTCTTTAAGAGGAACTGTTCAGGGCTCCAGCAGTGTCTTTCATGGACTCAATCCCTGCTGGTTTTTGCAGCCACTAGTGGTGGTAACTTGTTTTCCTGGCACTGGAACCCTGGGCTGGGGGGCCCAGTGCGGGGCTCCTGCAACTCCTCCCTCTTGAGATAGCCCCCCAAAATTTTTATCCACCACACATGGGTGAGGGACCAGCCCATTCTATATCTTTGCCCCTTCTACCATCTCAATGGATGTAGTTTCATGAATTCTGTGGTTGTCAGACTTCTATTCAACCCAATTTTTGATGGTTCTGGCTGATGGTTGTTCTATATATTAGTTGCAATTTTGATGTGGTTGTGTGAAGAGGCAAGCCATGTCTGTATATGCCACTATCTAGGCTGGGTCTTCCTAAATTTTTTTTTATTTTATTCTGTTTTGTTTTGTTTTAATTTTCTTGAGAATTCCTTTTTGATTCATGGATTATTTAGAAGTGTGTTGCTTAGTTTCTAATTGTGTGGAGTTTTCACACTATCTTTCTGCTATTGATTTCTAATATGATTCCACTTTGGTCAATGAACATACTTGGGGTGATTTCAATTCTTTTGAATTTGTTGGTATTTATTTTATGGTTCAGATAATTTACCACTATATTGATCTTTTAGTCTAAAAGTGCCTACCTGGTCTGCCCTTTTCTCTCCACCCTTCAAAGTCTTACAATATTTCTTTTATATATGATGTCCAAAGTATTTAGCTTAATGGGGGAAAGGGACCATCTTCCCAGAAGTTGAAGTCTGAATTACTATATTTTTTGTATATATATAAAAGCATTTTTCAGTGAATAGGTCCATTGGCTCTTTCAAAATGATGAAGGAGGCGTGGCACACAAGAGGTGGCACACAAAGAGATCCCTTTGCTAGGCCGTTCTCTTAGATCAAGTAGCCCACAGCCACTCTGTCTCTCATTTGCCCCTGCAGCTGACCAACTGAGTAGCTGTTTTTATCAATACTGAACCTATCCATTATACCCTACCTGTGTGCTGACATCAAATGTTTCTCACAATTCCTCATCTGTCAAGTATTCTCCTGCATTTAAAACCAGATTCTGTCCCAATCTATATCCTTCCTGACTATGGGTAACACATGTACTTCCCACCTGCATGCACATGTGCACTGCCTGACTTTAAATATGATCCATGATGTAAGCCATAAAATGGACTCCAGGTCAGTTTCCCAATCCAGGATCTTATCAAAGTTACCATGGCATTTGGGGCCTGGGGAGTGGAAAACTAAACTCAAATATGTGACAATTTACTGGGGTAAAATAACATTCATTCACTCCTTTTCAAACATTTATCCACAGATAAGCATCAAAATCAGTGGGGTTATTATCAACATAGGGCATGCATCTCTTTGGGGAAAGAAGGGTCAGCCAACTGTTGCATATCCAGGTAATTCCTTCATATCTTTCTGCAGGAATGGAAGTTCAGCAGGGCCTCAAGAAGGCCCTTTCATAGGTAAGCCCCGCTTACCGACAATTAGCACCATTTCCATAGCAGAGATGAGGAGGAGAAAGAAAAAGGATGAAAGGATGGGTAGATGAAAGAAAGTGAAATCTTGTCAGCCAGGGTGAAGCTTGCCTCTCGCCAGGAGGCGGGGGGGGGGGGGGGGGGGGGGGGGGGGGGGGGGGGGGGGGGGGGGGGTGCTGGCAGCCATCGCTTTCTCAAGTTTGAAAATGAGGGTATGATTCAAGGAAAATATTTATTGATCTCAAATGTGGAAGGTGAGAGATTTATGATTGAGAAATTATATTAAGTAATTAATTTATTTACTTACACAAGTGCTGATCTTGGATTCCTTACAAATTAAATTGGCTACAAGGACAGAGTCATGAAAAGGACAACTGTGCACCTCTGTAAGTTAGAAATAACTAAGTCAGGAAATATTCAGGGCCCAACCATCAGACCACCTCTCTTGGTTGAATGACTACTCATCTGCTCTGTGTCATTTTAAATAATTTGCTAGATGTGGTTGAGATGAAGATTTGCCCAATTTAGAGAAAGAACACTGAGAGTGGAAAAGTACAAGACAGATGTAAAATTATTCTCTACCCCACTCCATCTTGGGCACTGGGAATATTTACATTGAGCAATCTGAGACACACGTAAAATTCAAGCTGTCACTTTCCCTGAGTACAGGGAAAATGTGGTTACAATGTTTGACTACAGCTACAAACCATGGACTTAGGTAACAAAGGCCCTTAAAATTTAAAGGCATACCCTGGCTGGTGGCACAGTGGGTAAGGCCCTGGCCTGCAAATACAAAGGTTGTTGATTAGATTCCCAGCCAAGGCACATAACCAGGTTGCAAGCCAGGTCTCCAGCCAGGTCTGTAGCTGGAGGCAGGTGAAAGGCAACTATACATTGATAATTCTCTCCCTCTCTGCCTCTCTCCCTTCCCCTCTAAAAATAATTAATAAAATCTTTTAAAACAAAATTAAAGGACAGGATGAACCAAGTGAAAACATGTCAGATTTCTACTTACTACTTTTCCAGGGGAGGGGTTTTACACCACTTTACAGCTCCTTTTGGTAGTTGATTACAAGGTACCCAAGCCATGCAGCCAGCATTGGAGTGGTTCCCACTACATCCCCAGGCTCAGCTGACTGCTGAATAAAAGCAACTGGATACAGACAGAGAAATGGAGTTGCAATGCAATGAGAGTATGATACCAATAATTACCTATCCCCGGAACCTGTGCCCATCACTACCACAACTGCCATCCACACTCGGGATTGCAATGGAAAGACTGACCTTTACTCCACATTCCTCTGATCTTTTATTTTAACTCCAAGCATCTAGGAAATAATAAAGTGGGCAGAATGACTGCTGAAAAATATTACTCAAGAAAATTATTTTATGGACCTTATATGGTCAGAATTGTATTGGAAGCACGCATTATCCAATCACAAGGAAGAGACCTGTGGGGACCTGTGTTTGAAAGAATATTTAAGTGGCTAGGTGATGAAATTCATTCCTAAGACCCAATATCATTACATCTAGCTTGTTTTAACTTATTTCCAAAGCTAGGTCAATGTATGATAGGCAATCACCATGACATACTCCTACAGCAAAATAGACATGACAAAACACAGGAACTGAATGGAGACACTGCTCTCTGCTTCTTGATCAGAATACTGTCAACCTTTCGTTCCCATTGCATGTTATTCAGTTGACTGGCTGGAAGACTAATAGGGACACAAAGCTGGTCTCAGTGTAGTTTCCTCTCACTGAAATATCTCTTTAAAGCAACCAGTCTTTCCTTTCTCCGGTTTCTAGGCTCCACCCTTCAACAAGCAGTGGAGGGGGAATGTGAAGGGGAGAAGGGAACAAAAGGGTAACAGAACTAGAAAAGATGGAAATAAAAACCTTTCATTCAATCTGCTCTTCCATTATTATTGCACCCTGGAATCACAGAAAATTCTCTTTCTAAGGCTCTATTCAGTGTAAAATGCTGGGGAAGTAACTGAGCTGGAAAAGCTTAGAGATTCTGAAACTCTACAAACCATGATATCATTAATAATATATACCTTCCCCACAGCTTGGTGAAAATAAAATATTAATACACCCAATTTCAAAGAGGAAAACAATGCTGTGTGCTAGAATGTTTTCATCTAATATCGAAGCTCTTGTTCATACATATGTGCTCCAGTGAATCCCGGAGTTTCTATCCCACCTGCCACCCTGACTTGGGTACCTATCCCTTAGCCAAGAGGGAGAAGCCATGGGCTCTTTGGCTCATAAACAACATGAAGGTTGTTCAGAGGGGCACATAGGACATTGTTATTTTGACTTGGGATACTCTTCAAGTATATCCTTTCTCTTCCTTGGGGATCTTTTATTTTCTTGTGTTTTCAGATTAAACTTTATGTACAATATATGGACTTTGCATCGCTCATTGGCACCCCCTCAAACAGGCCTTTTACCTGCTCAAAAATATAACAGTAGTTATCAAGAAATGATTTTTAAAAGCCAGAGGATTGAGGTAGGTTTTACATCATCCTAACCCAAGGGAAATGTTAATGTGTCTTGATGGGCCAGCATTAAGTCTTTATGACAGTATAAAAGCAATAGCAGAGATGGTAAGAAAGACATAATATCCTTCAGTTAAAATTGGGAAAGCTGGTATTCAGAATCTCTAGTATTTAAGCTGGATACTGTGACCATACAGGATCATTTATCATATTTGTGTTACAGAATTCCAAAAAATGTTAGGAAAATCCTACCCTAAAGGCTAACATCAAATTTCATATTTGTGGCAAAATTTAATAGCATTTATGAGTTCATGATTATTTGATATGCTTGTTTAGTCATCAGAAAACAAGTGCAGCCATTATATTCCTTAAAAATATTTATTGATATCAAATTTTATCACAAAAAGAAATAAAGATATATGCATATAGCATTCAGTTTTACAGAACATTGATCTAAGAGAACACCAGAGAATGTCTAATCCAGTGGTTTCAAATAGGTTTTTGAAGAGCACTAGAGCAGCTATTGAGTTTTCTCAGGTTCCTGGGATGGGTGAATGAATGCCGATAAACAAGGCTGAGTACCCTTCAGTTTGGTTCAAGTAGGGAAGCTATACTTTTTTTTCTTTAATCTGTTTTTTATACTGTATCATGGTGACATCCAAAAGGAAAGTTAGAGGTATAATCATTGGGAGCATCATCTCTTGATTTTTAGAAACATCATTTTCCATGAATTGGTGGGAACACTAAGAAAGATATCATAATGTGAAAAATAATAAAGTGGATACTTTAAAATAATAAAATTAATGTACATAATGTATTTTGTATAATTGAGAAGTGGTTGTTGTTAACGGTTATATCACATATATGTATCACTGAACACCATGAAGTTCCAACACCATCTAACTTCTGTGTTGTAATATTTCTGAACTTAAAATTGCATTATCATATCTATAAAATTAACATACTAAATTACCTAAAATAAATATGCATAGATGAGCACCTGTGCATTGGCCATGTAAATGAGCACATGCAAATATGCCTATAGATTAAAATGAATCAGGATATAGAACTAAATGAAATCAGTTTAAACTTTACTAAATCCTACCACTCTGGCTTATTTAGGTTAAGTGTCCATTGTGATTCCTCAGAACTTATTGCCCCACCCAGCTTCAGATACTTCAGGTTGTGAGAAACTACATGTGAGGAATAATGATAAATGCATTGCTGATAAGAGTTTCTAAAGAAGCTGATGAAGACGATGTTTTTAAAAATATAAATAAGAAAAAATGTCTGTGAAAATCATGGGAAAGCATCTACACAAGGTATTATAATGCATGTTAAACAAAGCAAATTAAATATACACTGTCCTTGCACCCCAGAAATTTACCAACTGAAAAATTCATGTATCAGAGGATAATTATTAATGAGATTATAAGTAACAACATAGGAAGAAGAATCTCTCAATATCAAAGGACAATCATTGCTATAGATGGAAATGAGACCAGTAATCATAGGAGATATTAAAAACCCAATGCATACAAAAGACAGGGGAAAACCTAATTTAAGTGAAGTGGGCTTGTGGAAGAATAAATACTGAGCAGGCTGATTATAGCAAACTATGGTACACCAAGCAGGATGACTATGGCCAGTCCAGTATAAAAGGGACAGTTATTCTTCAGGTCCAGTACATTGTAATTATTCAGAAGGATATTACCAAATGGCAAACTGATTGATTTTTTCAAAGAAAGTTAAACACAAATCTCCTGATTATTTCATAACTCAGCACTTGTTTCAATCAAGAAAACAAAATAATAAAACATGAATTTAACTTGCAATCACTGACTCATATGCTCTGAGTTTATATAGTTAAGGGAATTGAGTTCCCACGAGGGCACTTGCAGCTTAGATTTCTTCTCTTCTAACCTTTAACTAAATTATGTTGATTTATAACATAATATTATGTTAACATAATAATAAAGTTGAAGAAACTTTCCTTTGTTCTATTTCTTTTTCTTTTTTTAAATTTATTTTTAATTTAATTTTATTGTTGTTGTATTACATTCACCCCCTTTTTTCTTCCCACTGTCCCCTTCCCCTCCCACCCACTCCCCCACAAAGTCAATCCCACTTGTTGTCCATGTTCATGGTTCTTCCATGCTGGTTCCTTGACTAAACTGCTCCCCTTCTTTGCCTCCTCCTCCCCTCTTATATTTTCCCTTAATTGTTGGAACCTTGAATGATTCTTGGTTGTAAATATTGGTTCCTTGCTTTCATCCCTAACAATGTATTCTCAGTGGCGGTCATACTGCAAATGAGACATTGCACCTACCACCTTTCCACACTGCTCATTCCCCTTCTCTAGATGGCTGTGAGATCAGCACTCTGCCCAGGCCAAGAGGGGCAAGAGGTTATCTCTCCATACCACTCCCTGCCAATGCTTTCATACAGAATTTCAGAGAAATCATGTTCTCCCTCTCATTGAAAGAGTTGCAAGTTAGTTTAAAGGTTGTAGGTTAGAACATATTCAAATGGCATTCATTTTCATTTCTTATCCATGTGCCCAGTGTTGAAATTGTTCCACTTTAAAAATATTTTTGCTTTGCTATTTTGGTTTCTACTTTTTGGCTGGCATTCATTTCTGTCAAAGGAAGGAAGCAGAAAAGCAGTGTTATCTGTGTCAGATGGAGGGAATCTGCTAAGTGTCATTGAAATAAAAGACAACGGCTTGTATTCTGCAGCTGTTATGCATGAGCACGTCCTCCTGAAGAACAGGGTTAGGGTGAGAGCAAATTATTCCTGAGAAATAGCTTGTGCAAACATTGCAATCACCAAGTAGTGTCTAATAAAAATTAAGCAAACTTCTTATTTGATCTCATTTCTAAGTAAATGGGTGTCTTGCCACTTAGCATTACCTGAAGAAATAATCTTGTCATATCTTGCAAACTGAAATAGCCTGTCAAGGTGGATGGTGGAGTTCTACAGCAAGTTCCTCTTGCAAGCAGAAAACAAAGTGGTTGACAAACAGAATGAGGTATTGTGGGTATTCTTATTAGAAGAATATCAACCAGGAATTTATGTCTAAGTTTAAGAGGTAAAAACAAAACAAAACAGAATCATGACTTCGAAAAATATCTATAACTGCAAGGGAGCTGCTCAACTGAACTTTCACCATCTGTAAAAGTTGTACTTTTGACTCATTTGGAGTCCTCCATAAAGACTTGAAGAACTGACATGTCTACAGCCATGCTAGGTACCAAGAGAAGTAACGTAAAATAATCTTTCACCTTCAAGGGAAAAGGTCAAGCATGACAATATAAGGGAGTATTTTGTTAAGACAAAAAAATGTTACAAATATTTGCATATTTGTCATTATCAAATATGATATCCTTTGATTGGTTCTGCCTGGGATGCCCTAAAATGAATGAAAGTAGACAGAGTAGACTCTGATGCAGAAAGCAGTCTTGGGTCAGGGTGAAGCAGGGGAGAGGCAAACCCAGGCACAGAGAGCCATAGGCAGGCTGGGCTAGGTCAGCGCTGGCCAGGTGCCCTCCTGTGAGTCCCTGTGTGGGGGCGATAGAGGAATGAGAAGCTCTACATCTAGTCCTGTTTTAGCTACAAACTGAGCATTTCTCTTCTGGGAAAACATCTAACTTGTTTCATATTGGAAGGTGAAATTACATAGAAAAGTAAAACTTGATACCTACAAACTACTCATTGAAAGACAGATAAGAGGGTTAGAACATAGGTCTTTTGCACACAAACACCATACCAGTCTAATGGGTGGTCAGTCATATGATATGCTTCATTTTTACCTCTCTCCATTATGATTTCTCTGTAGGTGGTTCAATGTAAGAATTAGAATACATTCTTACTGGAGCCTTAGTAAGTTTATATCACTCTAAGAAAATGAGGCCATGCATCCTGCCAAAGTGGGAACCATTTTATTTGAATACTGCAAGAGCAGCAGAGGGACAAAAAGTCACCACTGCTGGGTTCCTTGTTCGCCTGTGCTCCCAAAGATATGTCACTCAGCGGGCCTGACCCTGGCTTCTCTGCCTTTAGTCTGCAAGGCCCACCTCCTGTTGGACAAGTTAAGTTTCTGGCAGGAGGGGATTAATTTCAGGCACACACAGAAAAGAGCCTCAAGCAAGAGAACAGAACTTTATTAATATCTCTGAAATTGCCCGTGAACCACAAGTAACTCCTGCTAAGCTTGATTGACATACATTAGGAGCTGCCACATTAGCATGTGAGCTTCATGACAGCATCAGGCTTGTCCAACGAGTCATTGTTTTACACTCTCTAGAGCACAGAGCCAGCATATTGTGCTCATTATATACCTATTAAATGAATACACTCAATGTTAAGGTTATTTATTTAAACTAAAATTTTCACTCTGGCATCCTGAATTATGTTTCAAGGATATTTTCCTTCCATGAGCAGTCAGGCTTCTTTCTCCCTCCATCTCGTACATACACAAAATAGCCTTATTGTACATAAACATTCGCTATAATCTAACTGTAGAGTCCCACAGAAATTAAAGTTTCCTGAATATGTTTGCACTCTGAGCTGTCTGGGGAATTGACACAATCCATAAACCCCCGAGTGGAGAGCATACCCATGCTTGATTACAGTTCACCTGGGACGGGAAACTTCTCTGGGACACGTATGCTGTAAAGAATTTGTTGGTGTTATAAATACTAATGAGTGTTCTAAAAATGTCTGGCGCTCTCTCCGTGATGTGGAGCAAAGGCTCAAAGAACATCTTTCACAATCATACTTCAAAGTCAGTAATAAATTTTAACTTTATACTCAGTCCCATATAATTTAAGCACATTTTCAATATACTTAGATAAAAAGCTTTAGGCCTATCTCTCTACATGTTTAGAACTTCTAATAAAATAAATTTTATATCTAATTTAACACATTGTTGACTTGTCATGAAAAAAACTCATGTTTTCAGGCCAAAACGTTGTTGACTAATAATGAGTTAATTTGTGCTTGGGAAATCGTAAAAATGATTATTATTTTTTTCCATAGTATGAATGATTGATTTGACATAAGCACATTAACTGTATGGCGAACTAAGTATTGCTAGCAAATGTATCAAGTAACAATATAAAAGACCAGGAAAAAGAAAGTTTTAAAGTGAATGATATAACTTAGAAATAAAGCTATAGATGCATTAATTAATTAAAAAATCTGAACTCTTAAGTATGAGCCAAACATTATACTAGGTGCTACATATAAGGTGCTATAAACCTCGAAACCCATTGGGGCAGACAGACATTAATAAAATAATTGCATAAATATAAAATTTTAAAATGTGATAGGTAGTCTCAAGGAAAATTCAGATTGCTCACACAACATATAACAGGGCCCAATCCTGTCTAGGTTAATGTTGGGTTGGAGGGGTGTTTTTCCTGTGGCATTGATGCTTGCAACGAGAGCTGACAGTTGAGAGGGGACAGAAGTAACCAGGTGGGACGGTGGTTATGGCAGAGAGGATAGCATGAGTAAAGGCCCATGGTAAGAGGGAGCCCCTCCCTGTTCTTGTGACCTGGGGTTGGCTAGTGCAGCCGAGCAGAGAGAATGAAGTACAAAGCAGTGGGTAAGATATCTGCAGGTCATACAGGCCTCTAACACCAGCATAGAGACTTTCGTCTTTAGTCTCAGAACAATGAGAAGACTTGAAAGGTTTATTAAAGCATAGATGATTCTCATCATAAACAGATCTCTCTGCTCGCAACACAGAGGGAGATTGAACTAGACTGGAGTGACAGAATTTTGAAAATAAGTGAGGAGGCTTTTTCTCTGGTCCAGATGAACTGGCATAGTAGTTTGGACTGGCATGGCAAGAAGTACATGGATTTGAGCAATATTCGTAAGTAAAAGTGGTACAATTAAGTCCTATACTGGATGTGAGGGATGAAAGATGGAGGTTTCAAAGGTACTTTCAGAATGAAAAACACTAAAGAATTCTGAGGCCCCATTATGTTGAATTATGTCCTCTCCAAAAGATATGTTGGAGCCCTAACTATTAATACCTCAGAATGGTAGCCTTGTTTGGAGATTAGGCCTTATAAAATAATCAACTTAAAATGAGGCAATCAGAGTAGACCTCATATAATATGATTGATTAGATACAGAGACAAACACAGAGGCAAGAGAAAGTGGAGAGACCCAGGGAGAAGATGGTTATCCACCAACCAAAGATATAAACTTGGAACAGGTCCTTCTCTCACAGCCTTAAGAAGGAACCAAGTATGGCCACATTTTTAATTCAGACCTGTAAGATAATAAATCTCTGCTATTTAAGGTACTCAGCTTTTCGAGCTTTATTAGATAGCCCTAGCAAACTAACATAGGCATGTACAGGCTAAGGAAGTCATTCTTCCCACAACAGACATAAACAGTTCTGTTTACTTTGTGTGAACATCTTACATAACTAAGGCACGTGAACCCAAAACTAAGAAATTAACATTACTATTGGCTACAACGCTGAATTTACTCGGATTCCATCAGTTTTCCAGTGTTTTTCATGTTCCTGGACCCAATGCAGAATTCCACATTGCCTTTGGTCATCAAGTCTCCTTAGCCTCTATTTGTAATATTTTCTCAGATTTCCCTTTTTTCTATGTTTTTTTTTTTTTTTTTTAAGATTTTCTTCATTATTTTCAGAGAGAAGGGCAGGAGGGAGGGAGGAAGAAAGGGAGAGAAACATCAATGTATGGTTGCCTTTCACTTGCCTCCAGCTACAGACCTGGCTGGAGACCTGGCTTTCAACCTGGTTGTGTGCCCTGGCTGGGAATCGAACCAGCGACCTTTGGGTTGGCAGGCTGGTGCCAATCCACTGACCCACACCAACCAGAGCAGATTTTCCTTTTTATTTATGAGTTTGATAGTTTTTTTTAAAGATATTTTTTGTTTATTATTTTTAGAGAGAGGGGAAAGGAGGGAGACATCAATGAATGGTTGCCTTTCACCTGCCTCCAGCTATGGACCTGGCTGGAGATATGGCTTGCAACCTCATTATGTGCCCTGGGTGGGTAATAGAACCAGTGACCTTTGGGTTCGCAGGCCAGGGCCTTATCCATTGTGCCACCAGCCAAGGCGAATTTGATAGTTTTGAAGCGCACTGATTATGTATTTTGTAGACTATCCTCAAACAGGGTTTGCTTGCCTGTTTTCTTCTCATGATTATTCTGGGGTTTTAGGTTTGAGGAAAGAACACCAGATGGACAGCATATTCTCCTCAGCACATCATGGCAGGGTTGATGATGCTAACAAAACTTATCAAGGTCATGTGAACTTTGACAACCTGATTAAGGTAGTGTTTGCAAGATTCTTTG
Organism: Noctilio leporinus; assembly: GCA_004026585.1. Taxonomy (NCBI): domain Eukaryota; kingdom Metazoa; phylum Chordata; class Mammalia; order Chiroptera; family Noctilionidae; genus Noctilio; species Noctilio leporinus. The sequence continues at coordinate 37,917 of PVIW01003731.1, forward strand.
ACTGTAAAGTTACTACTTTTCCATCTCCACACTCTATTCTTTGGAAGTGAGTCACTATGTCCTGAACACATCCAAAGGAATAGGAAAATTTTAGATTTTATTTTATTTTTGATGACTACATAATCTTCATAGAACCTCTATGTATGTATGTATGTATGTATGTACATATCATCATCTATCCTTCCTACTGGCCCAACCCAACCATTGACACTGCACTAAAATAGCTAACATAGTGTGATTCAGCTGGATTAGAGAGGAACCTGTGGATTCTAATTGTTGCTTTTGTTTGACTTTATTTAAAAAAAAAAAAAAAAACCCTCTTTTTTGCCTTTTTTATTGTTCTTTGCAGTTGTCCCAATTTCCCTGGTTGCCCTCTCATCACCCTCCCCCACCCCACTCCCACTATTGCTTTTAGATTGTGAGAAAATTACTAATGACTGAAAGGCAATGTGAAGATTGCAAGGCAGAATATAATGTCAACTGAAAATGTTGGATATATTAACTACATAAAATTATTTACAAGTATTGCCTATTGACTTAGCAGACAAAGGACAGCATATGTTCTTACATGGCGGTACCTTCAAATAAGGTCAGGGAATTTGCTAAGTAGTGACAATCTTGGCAAGCTTCAGCATAATGGGATCCACTACAAGGAGGTGCCCATCACAGTTTACCTCTCATATAGGTTATATTTTGTATCTTGTCACAGTAATGTGCAGTGGTCTCTTTCACTGTTGAAACTACCATTGGGCCAGCACAGAATGGGTCCTTAGACATCACTCACTGCAAACATGTCCTGATGCAGGAGGGAACCAAGATCTAGAAAAGTTAACTGGCATTCTCAGTTTTATAGGAACACATTCTGTCCCAGTAGGTGCTAGAGTGAAAATTTCTGACTTTTCTCAAGTATTTATCCAATTACCTCTTCACACCATTCATTTCCAACTCTAGTCTGAAGCCAGGGACAGAGTCCAGAGGGTTGTATAGCAGCTAGCCCAGATGAACCACACAAACCCAGTGAATAGAGTCTTAACTGATAATGATGATATGTGGATAGATTCTATGCTGTTTTCAGCTTTAATTAAACTCTGTATTCACCCAGATTGCAAAACTCTGTTACATGGCCCACATTTAGAGAATTTAGCTTCATCTTAGGTCAAAACTTGTTCCCACCAAGGTAATAACAAAAAAATGAAAAAGGAGTACCAGGATCGGGACAATATATGTAATCTATGTAGGATATATTTTATTTTTGTCTCTAAGCAGCAACAGTCTAAATAAGATTGACCATATATAAACACTCAAAATGAAATCAACTATCCTCATCCTATATTTTTATACTATTATTTTTCAACAGGGAATATCTGAGGAAAGTCTTACCCACATGAGAAATCTTAAAACACCTATTTAACCTTATGCAATTAAATTCACATTCTGAAAATGAAAGTAGCCCTGGCTGGTGTGGCTTAGTGGATTGAGTGCCAGCCTGCAAACCAAGGGGTTGCCAGTTTGATTCCCAATCAGGGCACATGCCTGGTTGTGGGCCAGGTCCTCAGTTGGGGGAATGGGAGAGGCAATCACACATTGATGTTTCTCTCCCCCTTTCTCCCTCCCTTCTCTTCTCCCTAAAAATAAATAAAATCTTTAAAAAATAAAATAGCAGCAAACAAAATGACTAGCATATATTAGGTACCAAAAAGTCTATTTAGATTATCTGTTAAATTGATAATAATGACAAAAATTGCCAGGTATTTTATGTATTTGGTGCATTTTTTAAAACTATATCAGTTTATATTGTTTATCTTTTATTTTGGCAAATAGACTCACATTCTGAGCTTAAAAGAGTTCCTTAATCTCAGAAATTAGTTTATGTTTGGACACCTAACATGTATTAAATGGGTTACAATTCTGTAACTTTATGTTTACATCTACTCATGTAACTTGAACAAGGGAATTTACACAATATAGTAATACAGAATTTCCCTCTTCTTGCAGGTTAAATCAGCTCAACATAGAATCTACTTTCCTTCTTCCAATTCTCCTTCTTCCTCTTTCTCCCCTGTCTTCTTCTTTGACACCTTCCCCATAATTACCACCTTTACCATCCCTTCCTTCAACCTGCCCTCCTCTATTGCCATTCCCTGCTTCTTTCTTCTCCTGCTATTGTACCTCCTCCTCCTCCTCTTTATTCCAAGAAAACACTATGTGACTAATTCCAAGTAATCCAGTGTTGGATTGGAAGGCAAATGGAATGATTCCATCACGCTTGAATTACCAGTGAAGAGTTTTCATCTGGAGTACACCGCCCAGAACTGTGGATTTGCTCTTAGGATATCCTGTGAGAAATGATGACCTTTCCTATTTTCATTCAATGTGCTTTAAGTTATCATTAGGTATACTTCTAATTTTTTAGAAGTTTATTAACTTAGCCTTGGTGGCTCAGTGGATTGGCACCGGCCTGTGAACCCAAAGATCACTGGTTTGATTCCCCAGTTAGAGCACATAACCAGGTTGCAAGCCAGGTGTCCAGCTAGGTCCTTAGCTGGAGGCAAGTGAAAAGTCACCATACATTGATGTTTCTCTCCCTTTCTTCCTATCTCCCTGCCCTTCACTCTAAAAATAATGAATACAAACATCTTTTTTAAAAAAATTAAAAGATAAAAAAAAATACAATAAAAAACCAAAAGTATATTTGCTTAGAAGCACATTCTTGAAACACTGTTATGATAATCCTGGGAATTCTTAAAATCATGTAATACCTATTGCCAAGACAACACAATAGGGGCAAATAGAGGGAACAGGAGACATTGATTATTTTCAAATTCTCAAGTTTTAGGAAGAATGTACAAAAATAAATAAATAAATAACACTAATTAAAGCATGTAAGGGCCTTGACTCATGTCTAAGACTATTCAAATATTTCCCCAGACACAGTAATAGTTAATTTTTTAAAAAATAGGTTTTCAGTTCCCTGGCTTAAATCAATGTTTATATCCTCCACTTGCTTATGCATAACTTACTATATGATCCCTACAAGCTTTACTTGAGGACTTGCTCCTTGTTATTGGTTTTCTCTTTCAGCAATATTGCGAGCCACTCAATCCTGGATAGATTTATCAGAGGGAAGAACATCAAAGTCACAAAGATTGTTGAACATACCAAAGACTGCTATGAAGATCCATAAGCCACAGGGAATCAAACAAACAAACATGGATCTGACATTCATTTTATCTCTGCATGTGGCCGACAGCGAAGAGGAGTACCTGTCACAGCCTCAAAGTTTATCTTTTCATACCGCAAAACAATAAAAATATTAAATGGTAGACTATTTTATTATTTTGCAATAATTATACTGTACAATAAATATACCTTTATACCTCAGTTCCCAGCATACTTTAGAAGTGAGAATTAATAACATTTTCTGATATTATAAAATATAATTGACATTTTACTTTTAATGATAAATTGTTGTACCCTTGACCAATTAGGTTTTAACAGTTCTGATGAATTTATAACAGATAATAAGAATTGTAAAATATATTATCATCATGACAGCCACCAACTTATTGAATATATCACTACCAAATCGTCTCATGATTCAAAAAGAATAAAAGCTCATGGCTCTCCAATTTCAAAGAACATAAAAAGTAACAGATTTGGGAATTGTAAGGAATTAATACTAAACTAGTGTACAACAATTCTGGTACATATTTACAGCATATTTGTCCCCAGGTAGTCAACAAAAGAAGATATATATGTTCAATAAAATAAAGTAATTCAAATTCTAATAAGTGACTTAAAATACTGAAAAGACATATAAGGAAAATGACAATCACTTCATCTGATAGAAGAAGTATGCCTTAATAATTTGTGTTTCCATTTTTATGAATTAAACTCAAGGGCCCAGGCATTTGGTGTCTCAAAGCAGAGAAAGGTTACACTGGGTGGACGCACCCAGAAACATTCCTAGTAGGCGTTACTGAAGGAGCTCTAAGCACATACACACAACACCCTCAGAGCTTCAGGGTGTCTAGGACCCCTCTTGTTAACACAACAGCCCTGTGAAGCAAGCAGGAAGGGGCCCCACCCTGAACATTTATAACCCTTAAAGCTCCCTTTCAATGACAGAGCCACCAGATTGTCTTCAATCAGACTGTACAACTTTGATAATTGTTTCAAGGAAACAGCAAAGTATGAGCCTTGTAAAAATGTGTGTGGAGAATAAAGATGATAAAAATAACTGAATAAGTAACAGCAAAGGCTGGATGGAAAGAAGTGCTCTCACCTTTCCAGGGTTCTCTACCTCAAGAAAAGAGAAAAAATTCTGTGACAAGTTCAGAATAAAGGCCTATACGCTCCTCAGACCTATGAAGTAAAGGGTAGGGGAAAAAGAGCAATGGACTCAGACTTATAAGGGCTATCTGGATTTCAGTTTTTCTTTTACAAATAGCAGATTTACTAAAAATGCGCAAATTACATCACCATACTATGCCTTAGTCGTTTCATCTAGGAAATGAAGTTTAAACTCTTGGCTACCTAAGCTTGCCTTTGAGTCTATCATTCTTTCATTTTAAAACAACAGTAGAAGGAAAATTGTTTGAGGGCAGCTATTATCTTTGTTCTTTGTATTTCCCATCAGGATCCACAGTGTCTCCTTACTCCCCAAGAGCTACCAAATGAATAAAATGATATGGCTTCCACAAAGCCATATCACATGACTTTTCAGTGTTTTGGATTCGGCTCTTATTTTTTTCCCTCTTTCCCTCCAACGTTGAAGGCAATTTTCCCCTCATTCTCTCATCTCTATATATTTCCTATGACCCATCTTCTCCTATGTAAAAACATTAGTTTCCCAAATAAACAGATTGCTTTTACTATTATTATAAAAATATAAAGTCATGCACCTAAGTAAAGCTGAAGTTTCTGTAAGCACTCCTTGAATAGCGCTCCTCAGCCCTTGTATAAAATACCTCCAATAAATCCCCAAGTGGTCCTGAGATCACCTAACTTTATATCTGAAAAGCTGGTGGCCTACAAAGGCAGATGCTCAAAACTTGACATAGTTTGTCAATAGAGCAAATGTAAGATGCCAGAGTTAATTGATGTTAGTAGCCCCTAGAGACTCCTATTTACCTGGTACTGCTGACAAAACTTTTCATGAGATAGGTATGAGGGCATTAAAAATAGCCCATGATTTGACTTTGGTCAGGCATGCCAAAAAACAAAACCCTAAGATTCCTAGTACGTATGCATCTAGAATTAATCCTTTAAACACCAAGTCACTCCCACAGGTTGGCGTTGTTTCCCGTCCCAAATGAGTGCTTTAGTGGCTGGCCTCAGAAGACAAGATTTATTGCAAAAGAACTCACCATAGTGCTCCTTGATTAGAACTCAGGACTAATCCTCAGCTCTGTGTGGCCCCTCTACCACCTTCAAGCTGGGTGTCTTACTGAGGAAGGAATATAGATGAAGAATAGGTAGACATTCTGGTTACACCCAGTAACCAGTAGAACTTTACAAATTTGACACTACTTGAAGGTGCCAAACCTCATTGGGTCTCCAGCTCTATTCACCAACTCCTGGAAGAAAATAAACTTCTAGCTGTGATCATAAAGAATTATGTGAAACATTCAAAGTCAGTTGATTTTCTTGCTTATGATTTTCTACTTTTCTTTTGGGCTGTTAGCACCAGTAATTAATCAAAATATTTGTGTTTGAGTGAGATTTTCGTTTCTTCCTCTCTATTGTCAATGTTGGCTTTGAGATCCCACAGTCTTCTCCATCTGTGAGGGGCAAGAACTAGGGTGGCATGGCTTAGAAGGAAACCATGAATAAGGCCCGAGAAAAAGGTAGAGCAAGAATGAAAAAAATATAACCTCTGAAATAAAATAAACTTGTTTAAACTAAGGGTCAATTAATCAATACTACAACTGTTTCTTGATTTAACTGAATTTATTATTTCAGTGATAATATGTATATATAAATTACTTGTCTCTGACCACATGCTTTATTTTGCCCATATGCAAGTTCCTCTTACTATAAAAGGACATTCAAGCGCATGCTATGTGGACTGTAAAAGAAACACTGAACTGTGTAGCTTATAATCAGATACCAACATGAAGCCTAATTTTATTGTTGCTAACTTTTGTAAAGTGGACCCTATACAGTCTCTATAACATAATTTTATTTAATTCTCATAGCAACATGGTGATGGGGTATAAAGGTAATGAACTGAGCCTTTGCCAAGCCTCAGAGCAGCTAGAACAGCTGAGTCAATGCAACCTCAAAGCCAGTGCTCCTAGGCAATACTTTACATTGTGACATGGAGGCCTGTGGGATTTTCTGTGGATGAGATTATGTGCAATCTGTGATCATGAGATGAGAGTACTAGGTGAAAAGACAGTAAGTATGAATGTGAATTTGAGCTCCAATGTGTATTTATTAGACAGCCTTCCCTAGGTCATAAGTTACTTTACCTGTGACATGGGCAAAACTGTTTGACTTGAATCCTGGGTTGTCCTGAAAACCAAATGAGAACTAAACATGCACTACCGCTTAGAAAACAGTAAAAGCTATAAATATAAAGCATTATTATTTCAACATTATAAAGAGACACATAATAGCCTAGTTACTTAAATGATAGATGAGGATGCAAGCATAAGCAAAAAAAAAAAAAAAAAAAAAAGGTTTTGCATACAGAAGGAGAAGTAAAGGAGATAATGCAAGAGATAATGTAAGAGAAACAAGATCCATTGGAGGGAAAACAATATAAGAAAGCTTGGTGGGCTCCCATGGCAGGCGGAGCTACAGGAAGCCAAACAGAGCCCGGAGGCAGTGCCTAACACACAGCATCCAAAGGAATCAGGCCTTCCCTGGCCAGACAGAGAAGCAAATCATTTGGGACAGAAAGTTACTTGATACCATCTGGACTCTTTCAACCTATTCCCTGGAATATAGAGAAATATTAATCAGATTATCTGTTAAATCTTTTTTTTTTTTAAATTTTATTGTTGTTGTATTACATCCATCCCCTTTTTGCTCCCCTCTGTCCCCTCACCCACCCACCCATTCCCCCCAAAGTCAATCCCACCTGTTGTCCATGTCCATGGTTCCTTTATACTAGGTTCTTGTCTAAGCTGCTCCCCTTCTTTGCCTCTACCTCTCCCTCCCCCCTACCCCTTTCCCCCTGACCACTGAAGGCCTATTCCTTGTATTCATATACTTGGTTCTGTTTTGCTTGTTGTTAGTTTTGTTCATTATTGTCCAGTTAAATCTTAGACAATAAAAATATTGTGTGCAAATAAAAAAGTAAGCACAGGATAGGACATGAAATAAATGAGCAGCCCAAGCATATTCCAAATATGTGCATCACTGTGGATGTAGTTAACTCTCTGCTCTTGAACATTAGCCAATACTAGTAGCCTCCATTTTTATACCCATTCTTTTGTTAACCCCTTGTAATTCAGATTCTATCCCCATCAGAAAGGATTCTAATTTTTTCTCCCATTTCTTAGACTGGCCCATCTCTGAAAATGTCCTTGTTTTCCTCCTGACCTTCATAAGAGGTTGAAACATAGGCTCATTTCTTGGCTCTCTGTTCTATGCTCGGCACATACTCAAACTTTCTTTCTTTCTTTCTTTCTTTCTTTTTTTTTTAATTTTATTATTGTTGTATTACATCCATCCCCTTTTTGCTCCCCTCTGTCCCCCTCCCCACCCACCCATTCCCCCCAAAGTCAATCCCACCTGTTGTCCATGTCCATGGTTCCTTTATGCTAGGTTCTTGTCTAAGCTGCTCCCCTTTCTTGCCTCTGCCTCCCCCCTCCCCCATCCTCTTTTCCCCTGACCACTGAAGGCCTATTCATTTCAATTTTCAATATGTTGTCTCAGCTCAAGACTTCATACTTATATATAAATGGCTTAAGCGTTTAGCATCAACCTGCCACCTTTTCTGAGCACTGGTTCTGCATGAGAACCACAGTTTTCTAGTTCAAATTCTATTACCTACAGCTTATTATTCGTTCTCTCTAGTTCCCTATAAAATACCTCTGCCCTTTGGCTTTTCTTCATATTGTCAATTATGTATTCCTTTTGCTAATCAGCCAGCTTCAAAACCTCTCAGTTGATTACATAAAAAAATCAACCCCTTTGACCAGCTGGGAGATTATGTAGTAGTCAGGTAACTCTCATATTTAACCTGTATAGCATACTTATCCCCTTCGTCTTGGTCCCATAAATTATTTCTGTCTAATATTTCTCCCATCCATTCATCTACCCATCCTTACTTCCCTTTCTCAATGTTATCACCCTAATTTAGATACTTAAACTTGCCTTTGGGAAATTTACAGATTTTTCTAATTGAAATCAACATCTTTCACCTTTAGTTTTTCCAATGAATTGTTGATATGCTGTTAGATTAAAATTCCTAAAATTTTAAAGTCAGATCATTCTCCTAATAAATAATACTTTCATTGGCTAACTAATCTTAAGAGGACAGACATCACCCAGGTATGTCATTCTTTTCAAACTTTTCTCTTATTATACCCTATAACAATGCTTAGTTTCTCTCAAACCATTTATTTCATTGCCTTTACACATCTTGTATAATAATTTCCTGCCTTGTGCCATTTATCTCACAGTATGTTCTAACATTTCTTTTGTATGCCTGTAACTTTCTAACTTTGAGACATTATGTCTCATATAAACTTTAAGCCCTACTTTTATTACCTTCCATTTGCTTTTCTAAAACTATAACTGTCACACATGTTCTGTATTTATCTAATTTAATGTGTAATTTACAAAAGTAAATGCATATTATTAAACAAGAATAATCCATCCCAAGGAGTCCTATCATGATGTCAATTCAAGTCCTCTGAGCCTCACCTTGCAGTTCACTGTCAATTTGAGAAAACATATAGACATTTCATGACCTGAATGAAGGTCAACCCACTCAGGTTCATGGACAATAGTCCTATGTAAACAATCTCAATGTCTCATCTTATCTTCTTACCCATCCATCAAACTAAGAATACTTAAGCTGTCACAGATGCTCCCTATAGTCACCTTCCATGTCTACTGTTCTAACCTTGGCAGTAATACCTCCTTTTCTTTCATCTGGTAAGAGAAATACTGTCGGTAGATCATAACCTCAAAGCAGCAGAAAGATGGTGTTGGGCTTCAACCTGCCTCATTCAAGATGCAGCTACAGAGCAAGGCACCTGCTGTTGGACGGGTGCCCAGTGCCAGGGAGTGCTCGGCAGCACGTGAGGTGGTGTCCTGCCAGAAATCAGTGAGGTTCCATGTTTTCATCCATAAGTTAAGTTGCAAATACAGCAGAAACAGGAACAAATATAGAACTAACCCTGTGTGTTTTGGGAGAGTGGTGGTAGGAGGAGAATGTAAAGACAAAGGACACAGCAGACTACAGGGAGGATGGCCCAGGATGCTGCAGTAGGCATCAGTTCCAGCTTGAGTTCAGTTTTACAAGAATCAAGTTCATCTATTAAAAACAAGACTGCTTCAGATAATATCCTGGTTTATTATCATCTTTATATTTCCATAATTCTAGGAAAGAAAGTATCAGAGAAAAGGGAGAAGGAGAAAATGTAATTGCACTATTACCTGGAACCAGGTAGATTTGCTCATCTAGTCATTCCTACAATCTACTGCTATATTCCATGTATTAAGAAATTAATGGAAAAGAATTGTGCAAAGTTACCACTTCTTTTTCTTCTTTCTTTTTTCATACCTTTCTTCTTGCTTCTTTTGTTCTGTTTCTTTTCAATATCAACTTCAGCAGCCAGCAAAAGCTCACTGGGGCTCTACGGAAAGCAATCTTGTGATGCACAGCTCTCCTTGCCAGAGGTCATGTTCAGATGGCCACCAGGAGATTGGCACAGGCCAGAGACAGGATCAAGAGGAGAATAGCGGAGCAGGGCTCACGCCTCTATCTGAAGCCAGCTCTTTTCACATCCCATATTATCACCATTCTATAGTCTGCGAGAACCTGAGGCTGAGCTTGGCATTGATAAACTGACCAAAATGCCTTCAAATGACGAGGAAAGCAATGTAGCAGTCAGCCAGGCCTGCACCACTTCACTAATATCTCCCAGTTCTTGCCCCTGCGTCAGAAGTATTAAATAGAGAAGGGTGACCTTGCAAAACCCTGCATCTCAAAGATCTTCTGATCTCTTCCCCAGATCAGAGTGGCTTAAGCCTTACACATGACACTTGAAAGAAAATCCTAACCTTAGTTCATTAGCAAATCACTGCTTCCCTCTCCCTTTCTGCTCACATTTCAGTGAGCATCAAGAGCTACTTGTTTAAAGTACATGCTTTAGGAAGAGGTCTTTCAATATGCTCCTGAGCTAAAGTAAAAACGTTAGGAGATTTATATTTCATATAGCTTTGTGAATGATGGCTGTGTATAAGTTGGGGTTAGTAATGAGAACATAATGACATCACCAGAATTAATGAAGGTTGCTAATCATTACGACCTAGTTTCTGTCATGGATCCTTTCACACTCTCCCTCACACTGCATGCAGTTTTCCTGTGTTTCCAGGTAAGAGCAAGTGAAATATATACAGAAACACACACACACACACACGCACACATGCACACATGCATGCACATTACCTCCTTGAAGGTGGGTGCATGCACCTACCTTCAGGTAGAAAGCAAAAGATTGTTATGAATAGACTCCTGGTAAAGAAGTTTAAACAGGACCTAGGAAAAGCAGATTTTGGAGAGTTTGCCAACCATTCTGTTTCACTTAAGTCAAATGTTAGCCTAGTTATTTTTCCTCAGTATTCCTTTCCCACCTTTTCCAAAATTTCCTTGCATTACTCCACACAGAGAGTAAGAAATTACATAGTTAAAAGAAAATGTATTTGTATATCAAATATCATATATGGTAGTATTGGGAACCCACAGGTAAATTATTTGGCCCGTTCATTTATCCTTTGCATAAGGTCAAGACAGAAACATTCTAGGATGCCCATGATAGGTGGCTGAAGAATGGAATATGAAAACACACACTTAGGGCAAAAGATAATAAAGACAATAAATGTGATAACATACCAGAAGCTAAAATACATCAAATATTTACCATTGCCAGGCTTTGTGCTAAAAGCTTTGCATGTATGGCTCTAGAAACCTTGTAATATGGACACATACACATGCCACAATAAAAGCTACATCCATTTCAATCCTTTATATTTCACTTGTTTCTGATGTTGCCAGTTTAGGATGCAGATTGGATGGTTGAAAGGTATTGTTTTAGGTTTGGACACACCTAGTTCAAATTCTAGCGCTGGTACCCACTGTGTATGTAAACCTGAAAAATTCTTGAACCTCTCTCAGTACCCCATTTCAATTTTACAAAGAAAGTATTAACATTTTCTTTCAAGGTTATTGTGAAATTTATATTCATCACCTCATAGACATTGACACCAGATGTCAGATTTGGGGGCTTAAAGTTTTTGACTACCACCTGATACTCAGGTTTGATTTCTAATACTATTCTTCAGTCAAAGGAACTAGGGTTCCTTGAAGAGATGGCTCATTCTAGGACTGGGGCAATATGAACCAGAAACCAGTTACATTGCCAGAAAGAAAGGAAATTCTCATAAGCAAACACATCAAAACCCCACAATTATGGGGAGATGTTAAGGAGACATGGGGGATAAATTCAATGACCTCCCAAGAGCTAAAGCTACACAATTTAAACAATAAAATTAAGTAGTATTGGATTATAATCCAAACTATAAACATCTGTGAGTCTATACTGTTATAACTGATTGAAATATTAATAAATGGGAACTACAGATACATTTCATGTTCAGAACAGCTGCAAAAATTTATACACATGCCTCATCTTCAAGGAGACTGAACATAAATTACCATTCTTTAAATGTGGGTTATGGATAGTGATTTTCTTCCAAGGAGTATAGTGTGGAAAGGGAAAATAGCAGTAACTTGACAGTGAAGAAATCTGACAAACACACCCTCAGCCAGGTGATCAAGGTCAACCTCAACAATAAGTCATACTGATAGTATACACCCTTGATATGATGAGCTGAAAATAGTACGTTACCTCTGTGGTTTTCTTCCCAAAAATCCATAACCTCAATCTATGAGAAAAATATCAAACACATTTCAATTGAGGGATATTCTACAGAATGACTGACCAGTGCTCCTTAAAACTGCCAAGGTCATCAGAAACAAGGAAAGTCTGGGAAACTGTCACCATGAAGAGATGTGACTAAATATTATGTGGTTTTTAAATAGGATCCCAGTACAGAAAAAAAAATAGATAAAAACTAAGAAAATCTGAGTAAAATATGAACTTTATTTCATAATAACAGATCAACCAAGGTTCACTAATCGTAACAAATGTACCATGCTAATTTAAGATGTTAATAATAGAGGGAAATAGATGTGGGGTGTTTGGGGAAGTTATATTACCCTTGAAGCATTTATAGAAAACTAAAACTGCTCTAAAATAAAAACTTAAGTCAAAAAAGTATTTTGAAATGTTGGATGCCTTCTTTTAAAACAATTGATGGATAATTGTGAATGCAGGGGAAACACGGAAAAGGTTATATATTTAGGCATTGAGGGTAGCTCTGTGTTTAAAGAGGCATTCACCACATGTTTTCCCTTTACTCCCCAGAAGCCATAACAGGATCGAGTAAGGAAATCTCACTTGATAGAAGGGTCTCTTTGGGACAAAGCATGGGAAACCTGTGGTGACTAAAATGGGTTTAGGACAGATTTCCAAAGAGCCAAAATGAGAAAATGTGTTTTGTTATGTTTTGTTTTGTTTTGCTTTAAGGCCCTCTGCTCAGGACATGAGTTGCTGTCATTGACTGTATAGATGTTTATTTTTTTTTCAAGCAGAAATGATGAAACCCCAGTAAACACTCAGTAAGGAAGCTACCTGTGGACAACTTCTACTCCCAAGTGTACAAAAGATTGAGAGAGAGAACAGGGCAACTGGAGGGGACAAAGGGGAAATGAACTGGCTGAGGAACAGTAAGAAGACTGACTCTCTACTTTAGCAACAACAAAAAGTCAGGCTCAGGACATCTCTGTGCTGGGGTCCCCAGAGCAACCTTGGGCATTTCCCTATTTCCCAAGTCTTTGTATCAGCAAAAGACAGATGGTCTATGACTGCCAGGCAATCAGAAAAACTGCCAAGTCAAGGAAACTTAGTGGAGTGAAAAGATGTGGTAATCCCTGTTAGCTAAAGAATGAGGGCGACTGGTAGAGCTGGGGAGCAGCATGCTCTACACACCAAACCTCTTTTCCATTGAAAGGTATGTTTACAAGCCTGAAACTAGTACCTTTCTACCCTAGACCTCCTCCCACTCTGACTTCTTGAGCTATAAGTAGGGGAAGCTCATATATCATATCTTTAGCATGCAAGCTGACTGTAAAAAAGGCAGAGCTGATTTATTTCTGTGTGTGGAACTCAAGCTCTATTGCATCTGCTTTTCATTGCAAAAGCTGAGCGTTCAGATCTTAAAGCTGCATCTCAGAAAAGTTACGCTAACTTCTTTCAGATGATTTTTTTCAAAGATAAATTAGGTCATGTACTCCACAGCTATTGAAATCATCATCTGCATCAATGGACTACTAATAATCTCCCTTCCATCTTCAATGTCACATGACTATATAAAAATAACTAAGCACCTAATAGATTAAGTCCTAGGTCAAGAGAACTGAACTTGGAGAAGATGGTGGTAAAGGGAAGGGGAAAAGAGTAGTAATTATAGCAAAAGAGTCTGGAATTCAAAGTACAAATGCCATATTATGGCAGACTAAGACCATGGAGTTAGAAGTTGCAGAGCTTATAGATAAAAATGCCTCATCTGTCACTTAATTCAGTGGTACACAGGTGGGCAATGTTTTGGCTATGAACTCAAAGCTGTCAACATTTGGGGGTCCTTCTAAATTTCTACCTGTTTGTAGCCATGAAAAAAATGTAAAATTCCAAGTTACAAGTTTCTTTATGCAAAACCTCAGTATGAAGGAATAACAGAAAAATGGACAAATGAGGAAATAATCTAGGTAGTCATACTGGATTCCAACATCTTCTGCCCTTTTAGTCAAATCATATTTCATCCCTTATACCCTAGTGTTGGGGGAAGCATCCACGGATTCCATCTTTCCTTGCTGTCCCTCTATAATCACCATTCCATCAGCTTGACAATAACAGCAATCTCCTGTGACTCCACTTGCAGCCTGTGTAACCCATTTGTTCAGACATCTACCGTGGCTTTGTTGCCACACTAAGTATTTTCTCCTTTTTCAGACTATCTTTCAATGAATTTCCTGATCTGGCCGTGTAGCTCCTTGTTACCAACTAGGCCCTTCATTCTCATCTCACCAAGCAATTCACTGTCCCTGAACCGGATAGCAAGTTCATTCTCACTCCAGTGTTCTCAGCAATCCTGCTGCTCAGAAGACCATTCTCATACCTCCTCCATCTGCAAGTCCTGAACAATTCTGCAGACTCAGCTCCATGTCACCCTTTTTCATGGATTCTCAGTTTGATCCTCTATTTGTGTCATGATCTTCATCATGCATCATTTGGGTCAAATTTCTATTATTTTCACTTGCTTCATGAAGCATATTGATTATGTTTGTATATGATCTCATTCTGAAGAAAATTTGAGAGAGTTTCCTATTTTAATCTTTCTTTGACAGTTAAAAAAACGTTTTCTCAAGAGACAAAAATGATATTTGTATTGCACTGTTACTTACAAAATCCTAGGTCTGAAACGTATGGGCTAGTTGACAATGAATTGGAATCCAATGCGGTAAAGTAAGGAAGTTCTGGAGTCAACCCATACAGACAAATATTAATTCTGCCACTTATTAAGCACCTAGCTCATCATATTGTGGTAAAAACTAAAAGAAATGTCACATGAAGCACTTAATACAGATCCAAACACAAAACAAGCACTCATTAGTTGGCAGGGTTTTGTTGTTGTTGTTGTTGTGTTCTGTTGTTACTATTATCTTTACTGTTCTCACATCCAGTAATAAATCTGGTCGGAGCATGAGCATGCTATGTTTTTCTTCCATCAGAGACTCCTCCTAATCCTTTCTTATGCTGTGACTTTCCCCTGTCTGCTCTCCTACTTTTTTTAAAATAGTTTCTCCTGAAAGATAACTTTGATGGATTTTTCCAACCTCTCTTCAAGGCAGAGAAACACTGGCCCTAGAGAAAAGCTGTCTGGTATGGGGCAGGGTGATTTATCCAGGCTTTTCTGGGTGAAGAACCTTCAACCCGATCCCCTGCTGATTTGGTTTTCCAAGCCATCTGCTTATCTGGGGAGAGTCATGCCACAGGTAGACATATGTATACCTCATGGTGGAAATAGTTAGCAGTGCTGCCAACTAAAATATTGCCATTCTGAATTATAAAAAAAGCCAGAAACAATCTTATTCTGTCTGCAATCATCTCAAACATACCTATTAGGCCACCCATCCCTCCTCTGGATAGACAAATTACAGTTATTGCTCAGAGCCATGTTGGGGGTTGACTGAGAGCCAAGCCCTTAAGTGCCCTCTTGCCATCCATCCTTTCAGTATCTGTTTTCTGGCAATGTAGTGTTTATCTGGTTACCCTGTTACCTAAAGGGACATTAACTATTTCTCTCTGCTTGGGCAAGACTGACTTCTGAAATGTTACAGACTAGTCAGTCATTCACAGCCATGTGGGAGGTCTTCTATTATCATCAACACTCTACTGGTCCAATCTTCGTCATTTGTTCTTGCTCTACTTTTTCTTCTCTTCCCCTTCTTATTCCTGCTCTTATTATCCTGTCAGACAGATTTGGAAACCTGCAGACCTGAGATCAGTGCTCCAGGACCACATGAGAGGCAGGGCTTGCTTGCTCGCCTCTCATTTGCTCTCACTAACCCCTCTCTCTGCTCATGCTTTACCCCTGGTGGATTGTGTTAAAAGCCTGAAATAATCCTGACAAGGTCACACTGTTTGATTCTGCTGTCAGTTTAAATTATGTCTTAGCTTTTATATCTAAATCAAAATCCAAGAGAATAAAAAAGGGGGTGGAGAGACAGCAGAGAGACATGGCAACATCCTACAGTGAGTGGATAAATGACATTTCAATTGGCCAACTGATTTCTTTTCCTGACAGCTGCCCTCCTCACTCACCCCAGGTCATTATTTAACATACACAAACTCTCAACCCACTCCAAGCCTTCTGTGGATGGAGCATACACCTTCTTCGAGAGGATAGGAGGATAAAATACTTTCTTTGATGACAAAAATAATAAAATATTTTAAGATGATTTTTACACTTTTAAAAAAAGATTTTATTTATTATTTTTAGGGAGAGAGGAAGGGAGAGGCTGAGAGGGAGAGAGACATCAATGTATGGTTGCCTTTCACCTGCCTCCTGCTATGGACCTGCTTGGAGACTTGACTTGCAGCCTGGTTATGTGCCCTGGCTGGGAATTGGACCAGCAACCTTTGGGTTTGTAGGCTGGTGCCTTATCCACTGTGCCACCAGCCAGGGCCCTAAGGTGATGATTTTAATAATAGTATGCTTAATCATTTATGTAAAAACCAAGCTATTTTTTTCTCAGAATTTATTATTCCTAATTTCTTATAGAATATGAATGGGCTTCAGTGTCTATATTTTGTTCAGTTTGACAATGACTAAGATAAGATTTTAAAACTATAGTCCACTATGGGACTGTTTCTAAATAACATTTTATGAAGCCAAAGGTAAGATATGGCTTATTTGGTGCCTATGGCTGGTCCCTATTGGCCTTGAATTTTTATATACTCCTGTTCAGCAAAATAATAATTCTATTTTTGTTTTATGGTTGAGTTTGCTTGGATACTTCAACTGAAGAGTGCCCACACAGGGTTAAGACATCTCATCAGTGTGTTATAACTTCAAAATATATTGCAGTGGTTAGAAGTTAACAGAATTAGGAGCAAACAATGTTGAATACTATACAGATGTAAGATACCATCACATTTTTAAACATGGTGTAAAATGGTATTTTACTGATATCACCATCTCACTAAACAAATTTCAAGTTTTCTTATTAATTCTGAGATTGTCTTCCATTAGAATAAATACTCCACCAGATTTGTACCTTTCCTGAGTCTGTTCTATACCAAAAAAAAAAAAAAAAAAAAAGTAAGTTCTTATAATATGCTACAGTTTTCAGTGTTTATCCTCAAGTGGTATTTAGTTTATTCTGATCCAGCCATGACATATACCTAGCATTTCTAAAAGAAAAAAAAAAAAAAAAAAAGGTTTACATTATGATCAGTAAGCAAACATTAAAAGACATTGATTGCCTTGAAATTACTTAAAATTAGTTAAAAGTTAGAAGTGCTATTCCATTTCCACTCTGCTACTGTATCATAATTAATTGACAAGTTTCTAAATTGCTCTGAGCTTCAGTTTTCATTTTTAACCTATAACATGAAGTTACCACAACTTACACAGGTACAGTTCATAGTTTTTATGAAGGCTAAAAGTATGATAATATGGCATTGATTTTTAATTCTTAAGTGTTATTTGCAAAATAATATCAGGCTCTAATACTGATTCTGACTTTGTTGTGACGATGTACCAACTCTCTATGATGATAGGTACCATAGGTCTCAAGTTCTGCAAAGACAAAGACATCTTTCAGATAAACTAGTGAATTGTTTAGTGTAATGGTCAGTGGTTATAAAAATCCTGGTAGTACTGTAGATATGAAATAGTTGGTTGTTACTTTGAAAACCCTCTTTGGGGTAATAAGGTTAAAATGGTAGGCTCTTACAATCCCCCACTAGAGTAGTAACAGTAGCGGAGTGTTAGCAGAGTGTTGTGGATCTTGCTTCCCCTTTGTGTCAATAGCAGGAGAAATGCTGACTTAACATCCCACACATCTCTTACCCCCATGTTGAGCTATGACAATGACATAGTCACTTGCCAGACTAGGTACCAAATCCTTAGGTGAAAATTATGCTTTAATTTCCTTTGTTTCACTAAAGCTGGACTATGTTTATTACTTATAGTTTATGATAAAATACAGATCTTTCTTGAATATAAGTACCAGTATACCATGATACTGTTTCTTTATTCAAACTGAACCTTGTATCTTCCTTTTTTTTTTGCAATCAAAAAGTCATTATATTTTAAAGAGGTTTCACATACAAGACTTACACAAATTGCTGATGTCCCCTCAGAGCCCAAGTAGAGAAAAAGACAAGAAGAAATCCAATAACTATTATATTCTAGGTAGAAACTTAGTTGGTGATTTAGGTATTTGCATAAAATAACTACCCTTTTTGTCACATAAAAGACCAGGGCTTTTATTCAACTTAACATTCAAGGGGTAACCAATGTAAGAAAAATAAAATTATGGATTGAACCTTCTCTCTCTTCCCTATATCCTAGGCTACTAGCTGCCAAAATTAATATAGAGTTTGGGACAGCGGGCTTGATCACTGTGGGGAGATCACTTTGTGTGTAGTTCTGCTGTTGTTGTTTTGTTTTGGTGAGTCTCCATTAAAATTACCTCTGCTATGGCTTTAAGTCAGAGATCACCCCTAGAGATGTTAGTTTGGTAATTGGCCTTTGGGACTGATTAAATCCTTATTAGTCCCAGATCTACTCCAATAGGTTGTGAAAATTCCCATGGTGGTAGGTAGAGATGGATCACTGGGGACTAACTTTATAGATAATATCCAGCTTCTCAATAGAGATCTGCTTGATCTTATTTAGCCCAGAAATACAAAGAATAATACTGTTTCCTCCCATCACACCAATGAGGCTATCAGCTGAGGCAGCACTCTGCTGTGACACTAGGCATTATGGATCATATCTCTCACCAAGAGACTTTTACCGTCTCAGCATTTAGCTGCCTCTGAAGCCTGGTGACTTTCCTCAAGGTGTTTAAAGCCCATGCCGGGTCTTTTGCTATTCAAATAGATTTTAATGCTTTTTAGCTCATTTTCAATGATATTCTTTGGACCCAAGAGTTTTAGCCCCCTTCAAAATAATGAAGATAATGAAGACCAAGTTTCAGGTTAGGACCTAATGGTATTCTTTTCCATTCTTGGTACCCCACATAATATTAGGAAGTCCAGGTGCTAGAAGTATATCTGAGGTACTAAAATGGTAGTCATGATGAACTCACAGCTGCCATTTCTAGGTGTATACCCCAGCCAGATTAATGAGAAATACTGCCTTGCCCACAGATAGAAAAACCACCAACTCCATATGAGTATCATTAGTTCTGCCACATTACTACCTACTGATCTGCAAACATCGCAACATATCTAGGTAATAAGCTTTCATCAATGGCTAGCAAGATGAGAGAAAGCACCAAAGCATGTGGCATTTTCCTGTTGAAGTGAAGCCACCTTAACTCTGACCTAGTCAATCCCAGATAAGCAACTTCTCATGGTGATGAGCATTGTGTGGGTTTCATGATGAGGCATCCCCTCATACACAGGAACAGATCCAGCTCTGGTGGGGCTTATATAATAGTTTTTTTTTAAATACAATTTTAAGTGATTGGTTTAAGAAAATAATTACAAAATTGTGTTAAATTTAAAAAAACCCATAGAACTAATCATACATTTCAGTTGTATTTTCACCTTTCTTGAAATGATAAAGTGTAATATGCTAAAAATGTTGCATATTTTCTTCTATCTTTAATATTAAAATGGCTACACAAAAATTCGCCAATTTTGATTAGTTTTTTTAATGTGCACTGGTACAACAGCTGTCAGAATATAATCTAACAAAATTGTTTTGAATAAAATTAAAGACAACTAAGTGCTTCTAGAGCCAAGTTATAGAAAACTAAATGAACCTTTTGGCCAGCACAGTATAATTGTAAAAACTCACTGCTGAGGCCTGTGCTAGGGCTTTGGCATGTTGAATAAGGCGGGAGAAGATATGAAGCTTAATCTCCATTAGCCTTATGGCAAATTGACCTCTAAATGCATCTTCCAAACTTAACTATTTTTGAAGACAGAAGAAAAATACATATCCAAACATGAAAATATATCAGATAACAAATCAAGGAAACTTCTAACTCATGTAGAAACTAAGAAATTCAGTATTTGATGGGGTAATTAAATTTTTATTGTTTACCTGCAATGTACTAGCTGGTACTCCTTTGAGGAATGTTCACAGATGAGAGGGAATTGTCCCTGACCTATGAGGAGTGCAGAGTATAGTGGTGGAGTCAAGCATATTTCTAAGTAATTTAGCAGATGATCAAGTTATCAAGCTTTGAGAAACTAGTTCATTTGACACAGGTGATCTATGATAACTTCTCTTAAGAGGTGGATTCTGAACTGGGTCTTAAATGATACTTGCAAACTCATGTAGGTAGAACAGTTTTTGGATAGAAAAACTTGGTAAACTAAAGCCCAGAGGCAGCAGATATAAAACATAGTTGAAAAGTAAAGACATATGACCAGAACCAAGAACTAAGGTTGCAAAGAAAACAGAAAATAAGAGAGATATTTGTGATGAAAAATAAGGAAGGAAAGATTCATCAGAACTGAACTTTGGAGAACTTTTATGTGCAAACACAAAAATGTGTTTATTTTTCATTTCCTTCGCACAACATGAAATCTGCAAAGTTTCTTTGAACTGGAAGTTGACTTTGGGCAGAATTCTTAGTTGAGGGAGACCAGGGACTTGAGACTGTTATAATTTATGATCCTGGTAAGGGTGGTGTGGTGAGGGTCTCTTCTTAGGACAGGAATAGAAAGGAGAGAATATAAGTGGGATGCAAAGAAGAACAGAGTTGAACAGACTAGCAAGATGGGGGGATACAGGCAGGAAAAAAAAGAAAAATATAAAAAGATAGTAAAGCTAGAGATCATAATGACACTATTAACTGAGATGGAGGTTACTGAAGTACAAAGATGATAGGAGAATGGAAGAGAAGAAAAATACATGGGATTCAAATTAGACAGCCACAGAATATCATGTGTGGTTTCCCAGCAGGCATTTGGAGAGACTATGAACACTACAGTCAGCTCTAAAGAATACTGTTCTTCTCCTCAGACCTAAAATGGTTTGGTTCTTTTCTTGAACTCTTAGATCCTTTTTCTAAAACAGTTAATGATATTCTCCAACTTAAGGGGTGGTTCCTGCACTCTTTTGAATAATCCTGTTCAATGAATATTTTAATAATGGAATCCTCTATGATTATCCCCCAAAGTATTCCAATCACACATATGATATGATATTAAATCAATTGGATATTCATGTCAATTTTGTTTTTGCTCTCACTTCCTTCCCAGAGGGTTACTCTAAAACTACAGGAGAGATGGGGGGCGGGGGGGGGGGCGGAATGGGACAACTGTAATACAACAACAATCAATTAATTTAGAAAAAGATTCATACAAGTAAAAAAAGAAGAATCAGTTGTAAGCTTTTTAAAAGCAGGGAGCCAGGCAATATTTTCTAGTACACTTCTATAGTGACTAATTCAGAGCTCTTGGCAACTAGGGGGTTAAAAATAATAAAAATAAAATAAAATAATCATGATCATTGTTGACATAAAAACTAATATATATTGAACATCTAGATTATGCCAAGTGCTACTACATAGACCAAAATCTATCCTGTAGTAATTCTACAACATGTTTAATGCTATTTAGATGAGGGGAAAAAAAGCTAAAATAAATTAGAAACTTCAATGAGACTACTCCAGTAGCTCAAGGTCCCAATACAAATTTATTCAGCTCTCCAAAACCTACTACCAAGGATACAAAGATCCTCCATGTAATAATTTCCACTTAACTCTCTACTGAACACAATTTAATATTTTTCCTAAAAATGAAAAAAATCATTTAAATATTTTACTATTCCTCATTGTTGGGTTACAGATAATAATGATGTGGTTATGTAGCTGTACTGAAATATTCATATTTGACATTAAGCTATTAACATAATCCTGCTTAATAGTATACTTGGTATTTTATGGGTCAGTTTTTAAATAAAAGTGAACATTACAGCAGGGTTATACAGAAATAATAAATAAACATTTTCCAAGTTATGCTATAAAATTCAATTTGTTAGTATTCAAAACTTAGGATGTATATTTTCCCATTAAAATTACATTGTAAATAACTAATGTCTGCTTTTAGATTGTTTTACTTTCACCCATGATTTATCACATATCATTTTTTCCATAGATTAGAGTTATTTATGTCTGTTCCCCTTCTTCCTGCCTTTCCTGCCCAACACAGACTGTTAGCTTCCTGAAGCAGATCACATGCCTTACCTTTTAACATACAATTTCTTTTTTTCTTTTTTTTTAAAGATTTTATTTAATTATTTATTATTATTATTATTATTTAGAAAGAGGGGAAGAGAGAGAGGCAGAGAGGGAGAGAGACATCAATGTATGGTTGCTTTTCACCTATCTCCAGCCACAGACCTGACTAGAGACCTGTTTTGCAACCTTGTTATGTGCCCTGGCTGGGGAATCGAACCTGCAACCTTTGTGTTCGTAGGCCGGCGCCTTATCCACTGTGCTACCAGCCAGGGCAACATACAATTTCAATATCTAACACAGTCCCTTACAATAGAGACCCATTCTTCCATCCATTCTTTAATTTTGTCTAGAATGTGCAGCATGTCTACTATGCATACTGGAATAGATGCCAAGGATATAAGGTGGATTAAAGAGACATGAACTTTGCCCTTATGAAACTTATGATTTAATGAGGAAAATAACAAACATTTGTAAAACCATGTAATTATAATTTGTTGTATGTGCTACACAGAAAAATCAAGATGATTATTGAAAGCATAAATAAAGGAGACAAGTCTGAGGAGGTAGTATAGAACAGAAATAATTTCCCTATATAAGAAATGAGATAAATTACATTCATAGGTACGCTTATTACAAACAATGCTCTTAAAACTGTACTTAGCTGTCTGGTGTGGCTCAGTAGATTGAATGCTGGCCTGTGAACCAAAAGGTCACTGGTTCAATTCCTAGTCAAGGCACATGCCTGGGTTAAGGGTCAGGTCCCCAGTTGGCAATGTGGGAGAGGCAATTAGTCAATGTATCTCTCACACATGAATATTTCTCCCTCTCTCTCTTTCCCTTCCTCTCTCTCTAAAAATAAATAAATAAAATCTTTAAAAATACTGCCTTGGCTATAATGGGAGTTTAAACAATCTATAAATAGTCATTTATAATGAGATTTCAATGGAAAACTATATCCTGAGATCCTTTTTCTTATTTTTGTTTTTTTTTTTGTTTGTTTGTTTTTTGTTTCTTAGCACTGTGTCTGCTTCCTTTTATTTTTATTTATTTTTTCTTTTTTAATTTTATTGTTGTTGTATTACCTCCATCCCCTTTTTTGCTCCCCTCTGTCTGAGATCCTTTTTCAAAGGCTCAAAACACAACATTGATATTTTCTGACCCTCCTTCCTTGGCAGCACAAACAGGCATTACTTCTTATGGCCGAGGCTTATCATAAAAGCTAATAAAAGTATAGAGATGGGCTGACTTCCTCCAATCACTGAAGGCTATGGTTGTGGACCATAAGGAGGAGAATGATGGCTTCCAAAGCAAAGTTCATGCTCTAAAATCACTCTAGGGTAGCCTTAATTGAGGATTTTTGTAAATTGAAAGAGAAAAAAGGCTTATCATCAGACCATTGTGAAAATGGATGATTTCCTCCTGAGCCTCTTTCCACCCAACTCATTCCATGGCTTTCACATATAGGGACTGTTCAAAGAATATTGCCAAATCTCTATTGGGACAACTGTCTCTTTATAAGTCAGAGTTGAGGATTGGCATGGCTCCAAGGTCATTTGCTATTACCTTTGCCCATATGCAGCAATGAGATTAGATAACCCTGTATATTTAGGCACACAGAATATCTGCTAGTCACTGATTTGAGACACATGGTAGATATGGCCAATGAAGTAACTCATTTTTTAAAAAAGATTTTATTTATTATTTTTTAGAGAGAGGGGGAGAGAGACAGAGAGGGAGGGAGACATCAATGTATGGTTGCCTTTCACCTGCGGCCAGCTGAGGACCTGGCTAGAGACCTGGCTTGCAATCTGGTTATGCGCCCTGGCTAGGGATTGAACCAGCGACCTTTGGGTTTGTAGGCTGGCGCCTTATCCACTGTGCTACCAGCCAGGGCAGTAACTCATTTTATATAAGCCACAAATCTCAGTGAATAGTAATAGCATACTTAATTAACAAATAAAAAACAAAACTGAAAAAAATTGAAAAGCTCCCAATGTTTCCAATTTAAATAAACCAAAGTTCAAACTATTATATTTAATCTGTAATCTTGATTCAATATAAATGATTTTATTCAAAATAAAATTTTATCTAATAAAATCTCTGATTAAGGTTTGTTCCCCTGCTTGCAGGCTATGCTCCTTTACTTCCTGTCTCTATGGAAAAGTTATTCTACTTTCAATCTCTTGAGAAATGCCTTTTATTTTGACATTGAGATCAAGCATTCCCAAGCTTTTCTTATCTAAGTGACCTTATATCTTAAATCTTTGTTCTTCTTAATAGAGCATGTCCATCCAACCCACATAATACAGCCTTTCTACATGAGTAGCAATGACTGGCACACCTCTCTATTCAATAGATTCTTGAATAAATAATACCATAGAGAGTAACTAGGTGTCAGTTATAATGTAGTAGGCCACAGGTGGCAAACACAAGGCCCTCGGACCGAAATCCAGCTCTCCACCTTGTTTTGCTTAACTGTTAAGGAACAGTTACATTTATACAATCCTAAAATTACATTTGGCCCTTTGAAGGCAGCCGCAAGGATGACGTGGCCCCTGGTGAAAATGAGTATGACACTCCTGCTCTAGGCATGGAGAATAATTTGGTACAGCTTGTGGCTGAAATGAGCTGGACGACAGTTCCTTATTTTGGATATAGAAATGGAAAATTCCTTAGAGATGCCCCGGTGCACTTTACACTCTCCTATTAACACTTACTTTAGAGGACACTATTTTTTTCTACTCTCTTCTTCACTAACCTGAATACTTGTGAAAGAAAGCAGCAGAGGAAAGGAAAGAAAGGAAGTAACATCAACATCAAGCAAAAGTTAGGGGATCTGAGTCAATAATTAGTCAACTTAGGAGGGAAACTTTATGGGTTACAGATGTACCTACTGTGAAGTGGTTGGACTTCATTATCTTTAAATTTCTGCTAGCATTATATTTTATAGTGGTCAATGAGGGAGTTACATTGGATGTGCATTCTGCATGGTGAGTAAAAGAACAATAAATCCACAAAAATAGATGACTGCTTTAACTAAAGTTACCGGCACAATTTTTGTAATCAATCAACATTTTACATTTTTCTTTTGAAAACTTTAAGTGAATACATGCTGAAGATATTTACTTATCATAAATTGGATGCTCTAAAAGGGGCCTATTAAAGTCCCAAGCAAGAAGCAGAAAAGAGATAGGAACAGATGTTTATTGTAGACTTATACTATGCAAGGTGCTGAGCAAAGCAACTTGCCTGATTTATCTAATTTAGTTCTCATGACAACCTTATTAAGTCATCATCTCTCTTTTCTAAATGAAGAAACTGAGGCTCTGCAAAATGAAGCTACCTGCAGTCTGTAAAGCTGGAAAGTGACAGACCTGTCAGTCTGACCTTGTTCTGCATGATTCTGAACAAAATGCTCTCTCACTCTGCAAAATTGCATCTGATGATAAAAGAAAAGCTTTAACTTTTATTTATATAGCAAACCATGCCAATAAATACTTTACATACTCAGGAACACTGCCTCTCAGACATTTTCCTCAAAGTCTCCTAGAGGCAAAGAGGAAACATGTTTGGGGCTGAGGCTGATTATAATTACCTGATGCATCCATCTCCTCTCGGGAAAGCAATCTCTCTCTCTCTCTCTCTCTCTCTCTCTCTCTCTCTCTCTCTCTCTCCCTCTCTATCTCTTTAATCCTCACTTGAGGCTACTTTTGTAGTTTTTAGAAAGAGAGGAAAGGGATGGGGGAGGGAGGGAGGGAGGGAGAGAGAGAGAGAAAGAAAAAAAAGAAAGAAAGAAAGAAGGAAGGAAGGAAAGAAAGAGAAAGAAAGAAAGAAAAACAAAGAAAACGGGGAGAGAGAAAGAGAGAGAGAGATCAATGTAATAGAGAAACAGTGATTAGTTCCCCCCTCCCACATGCCCCACAACTGCAACATAGGTATTTGCCCTGACAGGAAGTTGAGCCTGCAATCTTTTGGTGTACAGGAATGCTCCAATGAACTGAGGTACAACATGGCCAGAGCCAGAGCAATCTCTTGAAATCCATGTGTTTCTTCAACATTATACAAGACTTTATTCTCTTACATAAGAGGTCTTTGGTTGTTTTAATAGAGAAATAACAAACCCCTTTCTTGAAACCAGTGAGTAAAGTTGATACCCAGAATATATAAAATGTTTTTCAGTGGCTCAGAAATCCTGTTCGAATACTTAGTCACCACTAGGAATATCCATGTCACCAATGAAGAACAAGAGCCCGCATCTTTCATCAGACTTATGAGTTACAGGATTTTCACACAGCTAAGCTGAGGAATGATTTTCTTTCCCCCTGCCAAAATCCATTTTATTGAAGTATCCAAAGTTGTGTTGAATGGTTTCTTGAACCTTAATAAATAATAACCCTTGATCTTTTCCTTTCTCTTTTTACCTACTTGGGAAAGACATTCTTTGTCCTAAAGAAAACACTTCAAAATAGTAAGTAATAGACCTTAACATTATTGAAGTCCTGGAAAATGTTTTCCAATTTTAGAAATGAAGGTATCCCTCTTGCTCCTACTCATCTACATATAAAAGCTGTCAAAATGTTCTCTTTATCTTTTTACTGTAATTATAATACACTCTTTCTTTCTGTACACGCATTTTAGTGGAACATAGACTTTTGGAGTTGGAAGAAATCTTATAGAATATTTATTCCAATTTTTTTTCCCATAAGGGAGGGAATTAAGACACCATGAATGGAAGTTACTAGTCCATTGGCAGAGAACTAATTACAAATAGATTGAGGCCTAAAACTCCAAACCCATGCTTCTCAGCCCAGTGCTTTTAGCATAGCAGATACTTCCAATATTAATGACAACTTGGCTAATAATCATCTTTGCTTTTGAATTATATCTGGGTAGACAAATTTTCTGAATTATAACTAGGACTATAGATTGCCAGTTTGGCAAGATTCAGTAAGACACCCAATTTCCACATAGCAGCTGAAAGAGGCCAAGATGGCTCAGAAATGCTTATGCTCATCGTTATCAATGGATTGACATAGTTCACAAGTGGAAAAATCAGTTCTCCAAATGATTTAAACTTTGCATTTAACTGGCTAATACTATTGCTTTCCAATTTTGTTTGACAAATAAAATCCAGAGTGAATTACATAATATCTATTGTATTTTAAAAGAGCTGATCTGATCCAATCTGCTGTTTACACTCAGGAAAAGTTTAGTGTTTTTATGATGGCATGAAAACAATCAAGTGAGGAGAGGAGTGGGCTCAATTATGAGTTAATACATGAAAGCCTTTGAATCAGTTTCTAGCACATGTGAAGGTCTCAGTAACTGTTGTGAAGGAAGTAAATACTTCCTTCACAAGTGCTTGAGGGAGGGAAGGACAAAGGGATGACACTTAGAACTAGGCTGGAGACCTTAGGACTGTTTGAAGGGGACTCTAGGAATTTTTGGCTCTCTTTCCAGAATTGCTCCTCAGCTTAGATCAGTTCTTCAAGCTCCAGGAAGAACTGCACTTCCATAACATACCCAAATGGCTAAAAGGCTTCTTCCAAGGCACCAGGACTCCATAGACATTTCCCATCTGAACTGAAGTTCTGCTCATTAAACAAAGTCTAATTGCAAAAATTATCCACAACGTCTATGCCTACAGTACCCACTGCAGCAAAATCCCAAGGTTTTTAAGCAGTTTTTAAGGAGCTCAAAAGCTTTCCTGGTTCTGGCTAGCCTCTTCATAATTGAATTAGTCAGTTAATAGAATCAAATCATCATTGTCCACAGTGACTTCAACACCTGAAATTCACAAAGATTTTTCCTTTATTCTGGGCCATTTGGGTTTCCACAAATCAAAATTGATAACATTAAACTAAATTCCTTTTCTTCTTTTCTGGAAATGAAAGAGGAGAAATAAACACATAACCAATGATTTTTAACACCAAACATTTGATATATATTCATATATATTAATGGAAGATTTGCTTGAATTAATTTATCATTACTTTCTTTCTTGATTTCCCACAGCCTTAATGAAATAATCTGAAAAGTTTACCCTTTCTAATTTATTAGGAAGATTCATTAAGAATGGTTCCATAGTCTGACTTGTTGAAATGAAATAGCTCTAATGAAGAATAAATATATCTAATAATTACTTAATTTCTTGTTTCTTCAAGTTAAACTGCATATTTTAAAAATTAAGCTTAATATTGTAAAGCTAATACATGTACATTGTTGAAATTCTCATTGTTCAGAAAAGTGGATGTTTTAATGGATTTTTAAATCTAAAGTTAATGAGTTTTTTTTTTTTATTAACTATGATTCATAATTAGGATTGTATGGCCTAGACTATATGATGCACTGTTTTCAACTACACCAAAAGATCAGGTATAAAAATATTACATTTAATACCATGACTCCTTTACCTGAGATCTGAAAGTTTTGATTTTTTCTTTTTTTTCTGAGAGAAGGAGCGAAGGTATTCTTACACATAATTCTACACTCACAACATTCCATCAGCTCCTAACATTCTGCCTCCTGTCTTCTTACAGAAAGAGCCTAATAGCTGTGGTGAGCAGACACAGAGATAACTAATGTTCCTATATTTTTAAGGAATCATGTTGAGGTTTTGATAACTATTTAACTGAATCCTGAAAAGAGCTATGGTTAAGTATCTATTTAAGGAACAAGATTCTTGACTAGGCATGTAATAAAACAAGGTCATCTGCAAATGGAGAGAAGACCAGGATACTATGTTAAGAATGTAAATACTTAAAGGAGCTCTTTCTCTTTCAGGTATGACAGGGAGGCAACATATATGGTGTACCTACTGAGTCATTTAATTTAGGGATAAAAAAGCATACAAGCAAGTAAATTTTGAAACATAATTTCCAATGTAAAGAGACACAATTATGAGTCCAGGTAGTCAAGTAACTTGCAAGCTGAAAGTCAACAGAAGACCAACTAGGAAACAAGGAGGTTAATGTGAGAGCAAAAGGAGAATATATTATAATTTCTGATCTACGGAATGATTCAAAGGTCAGAAACAGTGTACGTGTGCTCATTTTCCTATTGTGTATATTGGTGGTGATGGAGAAAGCAGAAGGGGGAGAAGACTGGGGCCGTTGGAAGGGAAGGAGCCAAGTTTGTGCTCCATATTTTCAGTTTGGATGGAGCAGAGTTTTGAACTTTGGTAGATGGAATTGTGGTTATAGCTCAATCAGAGGCTAAGCCTTTGAAAACAGATGTGTTACGAAAGTGCTGGAAAGTAGGGTGCTACCATCTGCTCACAAAGGGCCATTTGCTTTTTAAAAAGAACACTAAAGTCACTGGCCTGCTGATGACAGGGTGCTGGGTGATAAATTCTCTTGGGGAGAATATGTAACCACAACTCAAAAGGGAATAAATAGTTTATGATCTATTAATGAGTTTCCATTAAGTATTATTTTTTAGTAAATAATATACAAAGGAAATATGCTTTTACATTCACAGGAATATTATGAAGATCTTCTCATTACAACAGTGTTTTGAACTCCTGATAAATAATACTCTATTAATGAAATATGTAATTATTTATTCCCATGGGCCAGTATGTCAGACAATGACTTTTAGATGCATTTTAAACTGAATTTAATTACCTTTCCTGAAACTTGGAAATAGTCTATTTTTATTTGGACAAATGCCAGGACAGCATATCTAGCTTATACAGGCTGAATTATTCCAACCAGCTCTCCTAAGTTAGTATCAGCTGGTTTATAAATACCAGCTAATTAGGCATTTGCAGGCTTCTCAGAAATTAATTACAGTATATTTAACTCAATTGCTAAGTTGCTAAAGGAATTCCCCAAGAATGCTCAAGTTTTAAAACTTAAAATGTTGCCACTGGTAAATTACAGAAAGCCATGACTGTAGAAAGGCTCTCTGCCATGTTTGCTATCCATACTAGTTAAGCTATAACTTCAGAAAACATTCCTATGCTTTCAGGCTATCTTTGTCAAATAAATAAATAAAATATCTATCTAGTTAACAAATATTTAGGGAGTATACATAGTGTGCTAGACACTGAAGATAGAAGTATAAACAGACAGAAATGGTCTCTGGCCTGTTTAGTTAATGAAAGTATTGCACAATCATATAACTTAGTTTATCTTCTAACAAAAACATACCTGTTGAAAATGTATACAAGGAGGCAGTTGCGAGTTTGGCTATGGCTAAGGTGGCAGAGACTTAAGGCTCTCTGGTTAGAAATCCCTCCACAGGTGTATGGTTTGGTGAGCTTGTTAGAACAGGCAGTTGATATAGTTAGCCCATCAAGTCACATGGTCAATCAAAAATGTGCTTGTAGAAGTTTGCTTAAACAAAGACATCACATTTAATCTATTTGGAATTGTTTACACTGAAAGATTTTAGAGAGAGAAATTACATTAACAATAAAATAAAACAAAATGAATTAGTACCCGGTTTTCCATCATTACCTATGAAATCTGGATAATCTAGGAAAGAGAGACAAGTGGTATGCTGCAATGCTTTTACAAATGTTAACCCCAGTTTGGGATTTTCATCACAGGCCTAGTAAGTAGTAGAGTAGGGAATGTGTAACTAAGATGGCACCACCTGGGGACAGTCAAGTAAGAAATAAATTACACCAAGTTGATCTGTTTGCAAGAACAATGAGAGGATTATCCTGCAACATTTACTTTGCTCTAGACACCTATTTGATAATCTGAAACAACTGATGATTTAAAGGTATAAAGGTAGAGAGATGGGGAAGAGGACAGAGGGAAGCAAAAAGGGGATGGATGTAACACAACAATAAAATTAAGTTTAAAAAAAAAGAGGTAGAGAGAGAATAGAGAATATTGAAAGGGAAGTATTGAATAGACAATCATTTTACTTTACACAGGTGAAAAGTATAAGTCATTACAACAACCAAAAATAGGAAAATCTAAATTAAAATTGGTGAATTTTTTATCTTTCAAAAATAACTTTTATTCATTTTATAATAATGATATACTTTTGTAGAAAGTCACATAATGTAGAAATGTAAAATGATGTATTACCTCAAATATCACTACCTAGAAATGACAATTATTGATTTTTGTAATGACTTTTAGATATTGATGCATGCATACATATGTCATCGTAAACATAAATATGCATGACTTGGAAATTTTCTATATACAGTCTTTTTTTTTTTTTTTAACTCATCATTGTGTTCTGAACAACTTTTCAAATAAATTAATTCTACCTATTTCAGTGGAACTGCAAAATTTACTAATAGTACAAGCCATCATTCAATTAAATAACTTATTAGTATTTACATTTTCTTTATTATAATTATAATTATTATTATAATTTATTATAAAGCATTCTGCTGTGAATATTTTTTATAGTTATAATATTAGATAGAATAACTTTCTAGAACTAAGATTGCTAGGTCAAATTTGTACACTGGAATAGATTACATATTAGTGCATAAGAGTGGCCCATTCTTCAAATCTTTGTCCAGATTTTTTTAAGTGAACTCTGAAATTTTCTTTTCTTTCTTTCTTTTCCTCTTCCTTTGCTTTCCCTTTTCTGCTCATCCATCCCACCCCTCTTCTTCTCTCCCTCCCCTCCTGCCCTCTCCACTGCATTCCCTCTCTCCCTGGACTTTATCCAATTCTTCCTACCTTCCTTTCCACCTATGTACACACACACACACACACACACACACACACACATACTAGCCACTTTCATTTCATCTCTTGTGTATTGCCTATTTAGACCCTTTGCCAATATCTCTGTTGAAATAATCATTGTTACCCTTATTGATTGATAAAAACTTTTTACATATTGAGAGAATTAATGCTTTATCCATGATACTACAATAAATATTTTCCACTAGTTTTTATTTATTTAAAGGTTATCATATGTCATTTTGTCAATTTTTAATCAATAAAAAGTGTTGTGGGCTTGTCTATGTGATAATATTTCCTTTATTATTTCTAATTTTATAATGTTATTCAATAGGGCTTGAAAAGCACAGTATAGGGAATATAGTCAATAATATTGTAATAACTGTGTGGTGCTAGGCACATACTTGAAATATTGAAATATTTGTAAAGTACAAATTGTATGATTGTCTAATCAGTACACCTGAAACACAAAATAATTTTAATGTAAACTGTGATTGAAAAATAAAATGAAAGAAAAACCTAAACATTTTTAATTATGCCAAATAAATCATACTGACTACGTTATAATAAAAAGTAAATAGCAAATATAAAAATTTCAATTATACTTACTCTTAATTTGTAGTAATTATTTTTCATTTTTACATTTCAGTCTTTTCATTCATTTTTACTTTCATTCAAATAAATACAGTCTTTAGTCTGATATAAGTAAGAAAGGAATCAAGTTTTCCTTTCTTCCTGATAACTAGCTAGCTGACTCACATAATTTATTGAATAATCTACCTTTTCCAGACAGATTTGAAAAGCCTTTTTATCATACATGATATTTTCTTATACTCTGAAGTCTATCTTAGGCTCTCTGTTCTACCAATCCATTATATCAATTAAATCACAGTGTTTTAAGTACATAAGTTTTATAATAACTTAATAATTCATTAAATGTTTTACATTTAATTTCTGCAATCTTTCTTAAGGTATATATTTAATTTAATCATGAAATAAATAATAGATGCAACAGTGCTAGACTATCTGTGAAACATATCCTTTCAGTTAAAAACTTCTGATTAAAAGTTAACCTAAGTCCTGGCTGGTGGCACAGTGGATAAGGTGCTAGCCTGTGAATCCAAAGGTAGCTGGTTCGATTCCCAGTCAGGGCACATAATCACGCTGCAAGCCAGGTCTCCAGCCAGGTCCATAGCTGGAGCCAGGTGAAAGGCAACCGCACATTGATGTCTTTCTCCCTCTCTGTCTCTCTCCCTTCCCCTCTGTCTAAAAATAATAAATAAAAATCTTTAAAAATAAATAAATAAATAGATGTTAACCTGAGTATTTGATACTTTTATGTTCCTGCATTTATAATGTCTTGACATAGGTCAGCAATTTTCAACCAATGTGCAGCAAAAAAATCTTAAAACATGTAATACCTAACTATTTAGTCTGGGCCATTGACCTCTTCTCCATTAGACTGTCAATAAAAAATAACAGTAGCCAACACAACAACAGCCATCCAGTGGAAATGAATAAAAAATTTACCTATTCTTTTTGTCAGATTAGTAAAAATTATAATCTATTTTTGGTGTGCCACATAATTGTGGTAATTAGTTTATGTGTGCCATGAGATGAAAAAGGTTGGAAATCTCTGACGTAGGTTATCCTAATCAATAATCAGTAAGATGGAACATTACATTTATAAAATTATAGCTAGTCAAGTAAGTTATATATACATTTTCTTGCTTTTAATTTCTTTAACTCATCCATCAATTGTCTCATATTTTAAAAAAGTTACTATATTAAGTAATCCTTATATATTATTGTACCACACCTGAGTTTAAAGGCAAAATATTTATACGCTATTTCACACAAGTTATTTTAGACAACTGCTTCTCTAGTAATCTGTGCTTTGTGTTTGATCCTTTCTGTCTTCCTTTATCAGGCTCCCTGAATGAAATACCAAGAGTGATCTTCCTATAGGAGCATCTTTCTCTGAAGTGACAGGAAGTAGCATCATTCATAGCTGGCAGTTCATGCCCGCATAACACCTGGATGCAGGAAGGGCTCTTGAAGAACAAATGGGCAACCTGTTTCCTTCTCAAGCAGCAGCAAAAACTGTCAAAACCACAGGTGCAGCAGGAACCACCCCTCCATCAAGCTGTTTACATCCCTCTTTCAGTCTAACATTTGGAAGCCGAGGTTGAATCTGGCCTTGGCAGAGAGGACAGACACAATTTATCTCTTAGGATTTAAGTCATACAGATGGTGTTAGAATTTAGCACTGTGATGCTTACCTCCCACAATGCTATGACATCAAGTCCCTAAGCCAGGAAGTACAATACTTTTATTTAGAAAAAGGTGGGTAGTCATATAAGACAACTGTGCAATACTTCTGTTGGAAGACTTTTAATTCATGTTTTGAACTATGCAGTCTTTGCATAAGCTCATGACTGATGACTATGGAGCTAAAAAAAGAACAAAATATAATGCACTTACTCTTATGTTAAAATTGTATTTAGAATTATTAAGTTTGCATAGTCTCTTTAAAGATGACTTCCAGAAACATTAATATATTACTTTTTATTTATACTTGCAAAAATCTCTGACCTCAACTTTCCAATGAATTGTCTTGTGAAACTATTAAATCATCTATTTGGAAAAAACATGTATTTTTTCATAGATGTAATATAATATCTGTATTCCAAATTTTGTGACATTACTTATAATGTAAGAGATTATTCTATTGAAAAATACTGACACTGATTTGATTTGAGGTTTCAAAATAAAATATAAATATACTCATAAAAAGCTAAATCTCCATATGTTTTAGAAAATAGTGTATATGTTTAATAGTCAGATGACATTCTGGCTTTAATAATAGTTTATGTGGAAGCCACAAATGGGTAAATTGCTTGTGTAAAGATATTTCTACTTTATGAAGACAAAACTCAACATAGTATGAACCATATACTCTATTTACTTTGGTTAATCAAAATGTAAACTCAATTCTTTAATACCCCAACTTAAAGTTGATCTAGTTATTTTACTAAAAAATCATCTTTTTTTTTTTTAATTGAAGTTTATTCTGCTTGTTATTTCATTTTATCCATTAGTTCTACATATGAGTGAAATCATAAGGTACTTGATTTTCTCTGACTGGCTTAAGAGAGACAGACTCATAGACAAGAAGCAGGCTGAAGGCTATTAGGAGGGGTTGGGTGTCTGGGTGGGGAGGTGGAGGGGTTGAGGAAAAAAGAAATAAAATATTTTTAAAAACCCTCATGGACATGAATAACAGTGTGGTGACTGCCAGCAGGAGAAGGGTAGGGAGGTGGGGGAGGGTATGAGGAAATAAATGGTGATGGAAGGAGACTTGACTTGGGGTGATGAACACACAATACAATGGTGTGTTGTGGAACTGACCTAAAACCTTCATAATTTTGTTAGCCACTGTCCCCGCAATGAATCCAATAATAATGAAAAAGCACATATCAGAAAAAAATAATAAAATAGGATGTTTATTCTAATATACTAAAAGTAATTCCAAATTAAACTACATTTTGAAAAGATAAACTGCTCCATTACAATGCATCTCTACATCATGTTTTACTATGTTCATCTACAATCTGTTGTACTCACTGAAGGATCAGGGTTTTATGCTCACCATAACCTGAACACAATAGTTGACATTCTATTCATTAAAAACAAACAAACAAACAAACAAAAACCCAGCATATGGCATTAGGGACTTAGAAATCCACCAATAATCATTTTGTCAAACACAAGTTTACATTATTAGGTTTCTGTGATAAGGGGACTTTGAGTCTGTAGACTATATTCAGCTTGCAAAACTATGTTCTTAATCTAAATAGATGAACCCAAATCCAATAGAAACATGTTGCCGTAAGAAGGTAGATATTGTTCCTTTGAAGGCGGAATCTGGCCCAGGCCCCTATCAACTCAGAGCACAGAGGCAGCTGTCCAGAACCAGACTGGCCCATAAAATGTTTCTATTCAAAATGAGGCAAGATTTTATTGAATTTCCTAGGGAACAGAATGCTATAATTATCACTTCTAGCTTGATATCGTCCCTTTACCAGACTCATATTATCCTGGGCCTAAAATATATATTTAGTGCTCCTTTGGGGTTACTTGACTTTCCTGGGGCTCGGCCTGTCAGAGGTGATGGGAAAGCTGATCGCAGGGCAGTCTTGGTTGAGTGAATGAACTCGCCTGGCTTCACATTTGATTCATAAATTTGTCTTAAGATTCCCTAGATAACTCAGAGGACTCTTTACCCCTGTCTAGCTGGTGATTAGTTGAGCCAGTTCCTGGACCCCAGGGAAATACTGTCAATAAAAAGCCAATGTGGGTCAACCCATGAAACATCTAGTCCATTTTAAGGGACATTGGTAAAAAGGAGGAAGAGGAGGAAGAAGAAGGGGAAAAGAGATCACCATGGGAGTGGGAGGTGGTGATGCCAAATGAGACCATTTTGCCAGCCCTCCATGGTCAGTGAACTTCAGTAGACATGCATAATACAGGTAGCGCACACACCTCCATACCTGAGAATTGACTGGGATAGAGGAGAGAAGGAAGGAAACTCCACACAAACGAAAAGACCTCCCCAATAGGTCTCTCCAGGCCCCTTGAGTTCCAGCCAGAATGTGGAGAGCTGCTGAAGCCACAAGTTTATTTCACACACTCCCATGTATCCTGTGGTATTGACAGAGGCAATCAATTCAACTGCTCCATTGTTGATGCACCACAATAAGTGCTATAATAAAATAGGTAAGTAGATCTTAGAATGATGCAGTCTCTTAAAAAAAAAAAAAAAGTTCTTATTTTGAAGAAAGGATTACTAAGTAGGAAAATGGGTTTTCATAATGTCTAAACTGCCTAGGGGCTAAGTGGTATTCTCACATCTTTGAGAAGGCTACTTTTGAAACAAGTATTCAGGGAAAGGCTACTGAGTGTACACAGCTCTGGGTCTGCCCTTATTACAGTGGCTAACGTTTATAAAAAGTTATACTAATTACAGAGCTAGCCACAAGCCATACCTGCTCAAGCCATTCTGATAGTGATAAATCAAAGCTGACCTCTCCAGTTTTCCTCGGAATGTCAAAACCAGCTTTATCCTGATAGGATGCATTTGCAATTGAAATCTCTGGGTTAGGCACAGACATTCCTGCCATCAACAATTTCTGTTTTTATTTAAGGCAGAAATGAGAAACTTCCCATTTTAATTAATTTAAAATTCAATAGCAGTAATACACTGGCTGGCCTCTTGTAAAAATAAATAAATTAAAGAAATTTTTAAAAATATTGCTTCTCTAAAGACTGAAGGGATGGCTTCCATTTTATCTCCTTTCGGCTTTAGGTCCTCTTCCTAGGTCCATCTCATCTTTTTCTGTTTTTTTCCTTACCCCCTTTTGAACAAATATTTATGTTTATTTTTATTTGCAGAGTGGATAAGTTTGTTCCATACCTTTAAAACAAAATACTAAATTGTGTTCAGTTTTACTTGTAATCATATTTTCCATGGTTGGAGTGAGAGCAGGTCCCTCTGTGGACCTAATGCTATACAGCATTGCAGCAGCAGGAACAATCCTGCTATATTCAGTGCTGTCAATATGATACAGTCCATCGATTTCCCTGGCTGAGGGAAGAATAACGCCAGGTTTGAAAGATTTCTGAGAACAGTTGGCTCTAGGCAAAAATGAAAAATAGGAAAGGCTTGTGGTGCTCAGGTATCCTCTTATTTTGTTTTGTTTTGGTTTTTTTCCCCCTCAGTTACCCATTTCTCTTTAGGGAGCTATGATCCTTATAGTCCCTCTCCTAGATCAAATCTGTTTAAAAAAAAAAAAAAAAAAAAAAAGCAATAAATTTTCTCTCCACTTCAGCATTCCTACTTACCTTACAACAATCCTCACCACCTCTACTCACATATAAAAAATAACAGCCCATTTTCATTTCAGACCCAATTAAAATCCTTGCTGAGAATCTTAAATGTAAGTGTTAGTTTTCTTGATGGATTGTTATCCATCAGAACTTTCCTTAGTGTCTCACTATCTTCAATCTTTCATTCTTCTTGCTTTGCCCACTTTTCATAGATACATTCAGCTGTTCCTATCCAACAAACCAACAAGCAACTAAACCACACATGCAAACACAGACACCTGATCACCATTCCCCCAACCCCTTAAATGACCATTCTCTCTATTCAATTCCATTATCTAAGCTCTTAAAGCCATTTTCTGCAAACACTCTCTCTGATTTCTCACTTACTACTTGACTGTTTGAAGTCTCTATTTCTTCTAAAGCTGTGTTCTTGAAAGACACAAAGCTCCCAATAATCTCATCTAATTGCTTTGAGGAGGTTTCCACTCTCTCTTAAGCATTTGTTTCTTGCTTTCTCTTGAGATTCTTATCTCCTGCCATTATTCCAATAGCCTGCATCTTTATTCTTAAGTGTATGTGTCCCCTAAAGCTTGTCATGAGCCTCTACATTTTACTCTATATAGTTTTCCTTAGTGATTTCATCGATTCTCCTATTTAATTAATATTTCTTTGAATATGAGCATGAATTCTTTTTATTTTTAACCTAACTCATCTGCATATGTCCATCCATGGTTTTTAATATGTTCTGCGAAAAACTTACCTTGGTATATATCCATTCATAAACACCCCAAAATCAACTTTATTACACCTTCCTCTATGGTCTTCTCTTAATGTCTCTTACTATTCATTCTGTCTTCAGTAACTCAGGCATTCTAACCAATACAGCTCCTAATTTCATGCTTCCTTTTCCTATATTGCCACCATGGTCTTGCTGGTTGCCTATAAACCAAACTTCTTTCCATGTTATTATTACACTAATTGAAACACAGGTTGTCCCTTACCTGAAATACTTGATCTCACTTTTACACAATGCTGACATAGTAAGCTTTTTATGACACAGCTATGATCTTATTGTTCTGTGCGTAGAAAACATCATTAGCCACTCCCTACTTTCAATTATATTTGAAGTAATTTACTGACACTTAAAATACTACATAACATAGAATTGAGGCAGCATGACCAAATTCCAGCTAAATAAAGCTACAGTCTTTTTTCTAAAAAATGACCTAGAGTTTTCTTAATCTCTATGGCTTTGCTGTTATTATGGATACCCAAGAGACACTGCTTCCAAGTCTATTTGAGGAACTGATTTTCATCATTCTGGGCCAAGCTAAATGCCAGCTTCTTCATAATAGAGCTCTATACTTTCAAATCAGATGGAATTGCTCCTTCTGAGTCACTGAAGGATTTATGTGGCCCCTTGGTCCCTTATGAGAATTCTTTTGAAATGATGGGAAGAAAAAGTGCTTCAAAAGCTATAACCATTCTAACATGAAGAAATTATTATACTTTTAAAAAAATGACTTGGCTTAATAGTATATAACACAGAAACTGCTTCTCAAATCTATAGTAGATACTCAATAAACAATTTCGTTAAGTCACCCCAGAAATAAATTAGAAAGATTAGCTGAGGCAACATATCTTTCAGTGATATGTAGGTTAAGGCCTTTTCACTAATTGTGCAAAGAACTGCTAGTCTTTTATTCAATAAATTGGTTGCATTAAGTGGATTAGGAAGTTATTTTTTGTCACTGCCTTGTTGATTTCAGTCTGCAAAGAGGCGCTCTGTTGGTGCTGCTAAAGTCACCCTACTTTCTTCTCTTGGGCTTAAGGCAAGCCAGATTTCTAGTGTAAAGTGGTTTAATAGTTTTGAGGGGAAGCTCCCTCCCACAGATGTTCATCTTGATTGAGCATGTCTGGTACGTAGCAGTTATCACAAGTGTGGCACACATGACACTGGCTGGATGCCTCTAGGTAGGTTGCTACCTGTGGGTTCCGAATGAAATATGACTGACATATTCATTGTTGATAAACTGGCAGTGAATTCTAGAAGAAATGAATAGAGATGAGGGGTCAACTCCTTCCAATTTTTATAATCCACTTCTAGTCCACTGTACCAACTTAAATGGTGTGTGTGTGTGCAGACTGAAAACACCTAGGCTGGATAACATTTGAAATGAGATTAGAAAGTACTGAAATTATTTTGCTCAAGTAGAAATATGCAGAGAACATCTGACCCCTTGTAAACAATGTAGAGTGAGGGACTGAACAGAGGGCTTAGTTCTTCTTTGCTTATTAGCACCTCATTAAGCTATGCTAATACTAAAACTTGTCAATGGTGGAAGCTGCTTAAGAAATCAACAGAGAAATGCCCCCAAATAATAGTATCCTCAGAATACTTGCTTCTGGTTACACCCTCCTCTCATCCCTTTGTTTTGAAAACACAGGCAGTACTTCAGGGCACACTTTTCTTTCCCCATTGTCCCATACAAAGCCATTGCATATTTAAGTCTGAAATGTATCACATACTGCATGCTGATTTAATGCAGAAAAAGGCAGAGCTGCAATCCTAAATCTGTATACGCTAAGGGCATGAGAAGCAGAGAAAGAGAAATGGAAACTTCTCTCTGAGAAGACAAGCTCATGTACTTCTGGTTCCAGCAACAGGCCAACCTCTGGCAGGTTTTAGTTCCGCATCAGGTGTGTGAAAAGCAGCGGGTTTTAGGCTAAGCAACATGACATCATAATAGACTAAATTCAGTAAATGCCGTTTCCTCTGGAAAGCTGGGGATAAACAGGGTAAATGACTTTATTTTTACTGTTTTTAGGGACATGAGCTATGATATTTTATACTAATTCAGGCCAGGTCTCTTGGATAATTGCTTTCCATTTGTCTGACTGAAAGCCCAATAACAGGGATGAAGTGACCATACAGCAGGGAAATGCGCGCATGGGGCTGGTACAGGGTCGGTGCAGTGAAACCAAGGGGAAAGACGAGACAAGGCAGGATGGGACACAGCAAGTGGCTCCTGAGTGGAGCTGGTGTTAGGCTAATTGTGCATGACCTTATAAAATGGTACCTCAGGCCTCTTGAGCATCTTCTGTTTATTACCTGTATGCTGCAGGGACTTGAGAAAACAGTCGAAAGGAAAAAGATTAATTGACCCCAGTTATGGAATACTCATGCTTCCCAGCTAATATAGAAGGACGGCTCTGGTGAAGGAGGG
The DNA here is from genome assembly GCA_004026585.1 of Noctilio leporinus. NCBI lineage: Eukaryota > Metazoa > Chordata > Mammalia > Chiroptera > Noctilionidae > Noctilio > Noctilio leporinus. The sequence continues at coordinate 78,998 of PVIW01003731.1, forward strand.
GGCAGGAAGAAAATTACTATTTATTTGGTCTCTACTACGGCAGTCTGTGTGTTCTCAAGCAATGTACTTAATACTGTGCATTCATTTTACTTAATTTTCATCATAGTTCAAAAGGTCAGAATTAAAATAGTCCCAAACATTTTTAAGGAATCCAAGGAGAGTGTAAGTCACCTGCTGTGTCTGCCAAGGGAAGGATGTGTGTGGGGATGCTGTGTTCCAGAGAGTGTTTCTGGGAGGGCAGAACCAAAAAGCTACTTGTGCTTCCCTGTTCCACAAAACTGGAGAGAGCTGGAGAAATAAGGATCATATGACGTTATGTTTAAGGTTATAATTAAAGCTGAAAGCATTATGGTAGATCCCTTTCTCCTTAGTAAAATATAATCAGACTACTGTATGATTCAAACCTGTTTCTATGATATATGAGGTCTAGGACAACATTACAAATGGAGGCTTATGTACTATTTATCAACATAATAACATTATATCCTCCTAGAATGCAGATCTCAATTTGGGAATCCCAGTTCTTTGGGGTTCTGTCTGAGGAAGGTGAAGCTGAAAGAGCTGCCCCTAACTGATGGTTCTTGACCATAGATGTCTTTTCTTCTCCTCCTTTCCCAGCCTCAGTTCCACAGTGCACCCATCTGTGAGAGCCCCTTATCCTCATGTGCACATTCTGAGACAGCCACAAAAACTGTCCTTGGCTATGTCTTCCAAGGACAGGCAGGGAGAGGCCAGTGCAGACATAGAAAATGGATCTGGGATTCTCTGGACAGGGTGGATATTCATTTAGGCTATTGACTCCTCATCTTATAAGGAAGGATATTCAATTGCTACTCTATCTCAAGTAACCAGGTAGTACCCACAATAAGAAAATTTCTCAGCTAAGAAACCTCTGAACTTCCATAAACACTGTGTAGAGCAGCAGAATTTTACATTTATTTCCTAGGTTGAGAAGACAGAGTATCACATATATCATATCATTCTTACCTATAGATGAGGAGTGTAATCAACAGAGAAAACACATTTATTCCTGTATAGAAAAAAAGTTTCCCCAAATAAACACTGGGAAAATAAATCTTTCAAAGTCAAGCCATCTGTATGATTTTAGTTAATTGACTTAGAATATATGAGTTTCAGTTTCCATAGCTATAAAGATAGAGCTAATACCATTTATTTCCAGGTTATTGAGAATATAATAGTAGCAATTATGTATAAACCCAACTATCCCCGTGAATGTGTCCTAGATGCTTAATAAATGTTCATTTTTCTTTCTCTTCCTCTCACTCTTATTTTCTTGTCATGTTTGCCAGAAAGCCCCCCAAATAAAGTGATAAAATATATTTGCATTCTAAGATTCTTGAGAATTATTTGATGAAACATATTTTGTATGTATGCATTTATTGTTTTCATTAAGGAGAGACTATCTGTATTTACTGTGATATATACTTATTCTTGTCTCCTTTAGTTTATCCCTCTCTTACTGAAATACCTATACATACATGTGTATGAACATGCAAGATAAAAGTATGCACTGATCCAGATTTATGCAAATTAAAAATTATTAATGGACTAGTGAGGCTAGAACATCCTAGAACTCTTTTCTATAAATTTTTGCTTATTCTGTTTCTTTCTCACCACTTGCTTTTAGCACTTCTAACTACAGAAAGGGAACACATTCAGGTACTGTTAGAAAATAGAAAGTGGGAAATGACATGACCATAGCTGAAGGGCTAGATGAAGGAATGTGATGCAGATTGGGGCCAAATGATTGGCCCTGCCCTTGTGTCATAAGACCGTGCCGCCATTTATGAGATTTGGTGTCTTATTTCACTCTTCCCATTTAATATGCATATAGAACATTCAGTGTTATTGCTCAGTATAAAGGGATAATATGTTATGGCTTCTATTTGATCCTTTAGAATGTAAATCAACAATTCTTTAGGCTCTTCCATAAAGAAGCATTATTAGAAATATAAAATCTTGGCATCCTTAGACCCTTTACTTCTTTTGCATTTAAATCAATGCTTCATATTTATTTGAGAACCTGAACCATTTTTGTGTAGGATGTGTGTCATGTAGTTTTAGGCTTTTAAGATTTAGCTTGGCTTGAATGATGCTTCTCATGCATGAAGATACAAAATAAGGCCATGGAGAGATACAGGTAATCTTCTAAACTGAAATGCACACATCACTCAGCAACTGCTATTCCTACTACCTTCTCCAGAGGATATGGTCCTTGATATGCACAATTTCTCCCCACTATCCAAAAATAGAGTGTTCCTTTGAAACCTTTCATAAGCTGAAATGGTGTAAAGTAAACAAGCAATTATATACCATTAACTTAAATGAAAAAAAAATTTAACATTTCCAGGCCCCTAAATCAAGGCATGCGCAAGATATTTATTTCGTTCACCAAGATCAAAACAATTATGTCCAGTTTTACAGTAAGCGTAATATCCTTACAAGCTCTCTGAGGCTTTTCTGATACCATGGAATATATCTTGCTAACTATGCACAAGATAAATCAAGATGAAGCACAGATGTTCATCGACACAGTTCAAAGCTATGGCACGCTTGATCCTGAGATGCTGAGTTGTCAGGGCCACTCTTGCTACTCAGATGCACACTGCCTCTATCTTTCCTGTCTACAAAACAAATGCTGAACACTATTTTCACAAAAGCAAAAATTCTCTTTGGATATCTTTCCTTTTAACAAAGACATGAACTGATTAGGCCTTTCAAAAAAGCAAACTTTATGTTAGATATTAGACTTATTGGGGTAATCACTTCATAAGGTATATAAGTGTCTAATCACTATGTTGTATACCTGAAACTAATATAATATTGTATATCAACTGTAATCAAAAACTAAATATAAAACAGACAAAATGGTATAACTTGAACTTTCAAAATTTTCAAAAAGTTCAAAAAGTAGGTAATACCTCTACATGACATATAAGAGGTAAGACAAGCAATACAAAAAATAAAAACTACAATTTTAAAAAGCTGCTTACAAGTTAACTTGGGGCTAAAGCAATAGACATACAGAGAAAACATTGGAGAATGAGCAAGAAACTAAAAATGCAAGATGGTCCAAAAATAAAATAAAATAAAATAAAATAAAATAAAATAAAACAGGCATAGCAGGATGTTGAAATGTAAGAGGGAAGGGGCTAGGGAGAAATCTCATTTGTAAAGGCGTAGAAGGGTCACAGAAATAGTCGTCTTTCAGAAGGGAAGGTAGCCTGTGATTACCACGAGGATGGGGTAATTAAAAACAAAAAATAAAAGGAGACAAGGAATTTCACACTAAGTGGTGATTGATGGGTCAGGAGGATTTGTTTACTGGTATTACCACTGCCTAGGAGTGGAATTCCAACTCGATGGACACAAAGTGGGAAAGGGAAATAGAAAGACCTGATTATAAACACAGATAGAACGCAGCTGCTGATGTAGAAAATAATCTCTTTTTCCCACATGCAGGTAGGTACACACATAGGCACATAAAAACACATACATTACAGTAGTATTCATGGACTAGCTGGTGAAAGTTGCAATCAGCAAGGACATTTCCGCCTGAATGGCTTGTAGGGGGTAACTATTGAATTAAATGTAATGAGAGAGAGAAAAGTGGCAGATCAGAGGACACAGAATGAATTATAGTGTGGGTCTCTGAAAATTATAGGAGGTGTGCTCCTTGGCAGTATTAGAAAATGGAAATGTACGGTCCTTTCTATCTCCACTTTTAGTGATCCATGGATATTACTTGTGAACATTTCCCTCTAAACCACACGGAATTCCAGGAAGAATGTTTCTGAAGTGACTTCTCAGAATTCACATTTGGATTATGCTTATTGCCCTTTACAGTAGCTGAAACGCAGAGCTGGAAAGAGTTTGGACTGGTTGAAAAGAAATCAGATTATGACCAAAGAATATTTTAAAACCTAGGAAATGCATTTCTCAGCATTGATCTTGAATTTTTTCATGTCTTGAGTTTGGCATAGGCTCAGTGTACAATGTGGTAGGGTGCTGACAAACATTTGCAAGCTGGGGTGTTTTCTAATCTATCTGTAAAAATAGAATAGGCAGTTTCTGGGAATGGGAAGAAATTGGTAGATTAGGAATTAGATTGTATTTTCTTTTTTGTTTCCTTATTCATCCATTAATTCTGAATGACACAACACACTTACCCTAATTTATTTCTATTCTTGTACAGCAGGTTGATGTAATTTATTTTAACTTAGCCTAGTCCAATATGTTGATAGGACAACTATATGCATCAGGTGACAGAAATGCTTATGGGCATGCATTAAACCACAGGACAACACACACACATGCGTACGTACTCATACACAGTCACACATACTCCTGTTCAATAAGGCTGTGCAGGGCCTCAGAATAGTTTTGCTCATCCCCTAAGAGACTGCAAAGGTAAGGTTTTCCTGTTTCTGCTCTGTACTGCAGCATTGCCCTTCATATTCAAAGTTCTGCTTGGTGGAGTTCACAGGCCACAGCAGTTCAGGAATTAATTTCCATAATTATCTTTTTAACTTCCTCATTATAAAAGGCATCATCCCTGGATGGCAAGAAGCCAACCTGCTGACCCCAACAGGACAGTACTCTACACAGACATCCATTTCAGCATGTGACTCTTTTGTCTCCTTTTGTATCACATGAATCAACTGCAGGAACACTTTCTTCACTATAAAATGGTTTTATCAGAGAAAAAATAATGTGAAATGATGATTCTCTGTCACAGGGACATCATGGAGCCAAGAGTAGGTGGACTTCTATTTGAGATAACCTTGAATTTGAATCACTCCTCCAAACTGCCCAGCCCTGTGACCATGTGAACTTGAGTTGACTTGTTTGAGCCTCAGTTTATTTCTGTTTATGGAGGGTGACAGTGTTGACCAAGTAAAACTAGTGTAAGGTTTAGAGATTATGACATGTCTCCGTAAAGAGTGTATTTGTTAATAAACTAAGGGATATTGGCTGAGAACATTAATTTAGTTGAAATATTCTGAAAAGAGTCATGGAAACTATAAAGTTGCATGTTGCAGTGATGTTAAAGAGAGGTGTTTTTTGTTTCACCTTTTGCTTTTGAGTATTGAGAAGAAAGACATTTTAAGTCATTTAAGTAAAGCATTATGACAACACATATATAAAACCATATAGTGGATAAAATTATATTCAAACTATTTTACTAAATTGTACTTTACAGAGATTTACATTTAATTAGATATAATAAGAAATATATTTGTTCTTTGTCTGAAGTAGTTCATGACACAGAGCTCCTGAATCCTCTCAGTTTCTTAATAATGATACACTTTCGATCATACCTGAGTTCACACTGATGAGATGGTGTAGGGCAGGACCCCTTGGCAGCCTTAGAATGGGGCTGATCACCATTCTGAGTGAGGAAAAGGTTGGAACTTTCAGAACTACCCACTGACCTCTGGAAAGGGCAGAAGGCTGTATGCAAAATCTCTCAAATAAGGAGGTATGATGATCTGATTTGGTATACATACCCCTGTGCCAGGAGAGTGGTGCATCCCGCTCCATAGATAATAAGCTTTTGTGTCTAGGACCCTTCTGGACCTCTCTCTATGTACCTCCTCATCAGACTGTTCATTAACATCCTTTAGAGCAGGGGTGTCAAACTCATTTTCACTAAGGGTCACATCAGCCTCACAGTTGCCTTCAAAGGGCTGAATGAATTTCAGGACTGTATAAATGTAACTACTCCTTAATAGTTAAGTGAGCTGGGTAGAAACAAGGTGGAGGGCTGGATTCAGCCTGTGGGCCTTGTGTCTGCCACCTGTGCTTTAGAGTAAATAAGTAACTGTAAATAAAGCATCTTTCTTAGTTCTGTGAGCTATTTTTGAAAATCAGTGAACCTCAGGAGGAGGTCATGGAAACTTCCAGTTATATCCAGTTGATTGGAAGTATGGAAGGCCCAGGAGTTATGACTGCTGTCTAAAGTGTGTATGGGGTGGGGTGGGGGGCAGTCTCGTGGGACTGCACCCTTTAACTTGGTCAATCTGATCCTAACTCTGGGTAGTGTCAGATTTTAATTGATTTGTCAGAGATTTCTAGTTGGCATCTGAAGAATCAGAGTATTGGTTGTTTGGTGTTTGGAGACACTCCACATTAGAAGGAATTTGTTAAGTAGCTAATCGTTTTTATCTCCATTTATTACATGAGTAAGATAAGGCTGGTAGTGAGTAAAGCACTGTTTTTCCAAGGTCACATTATTAGATTTGAGACTGTAATCCCCTGATTATTGGACACTTGATTATAAATATGTTAAATAATGTGACACCAATCTTTTGGTAGTTTCATTTCAGAAAACTACCATAAAATAATAGATCATTACCAGTCTATTGTGATTACTATGTAGGTGAACAAAGAAATGGTGAGTAGTGGAGGTAGAGATGATTGTAACAGACTTTCTAGAGAAAGAAAATGATGAAGAAATGTGAAAAGGATGTTCCAAGAAATGGAAAATACCTGCAGAGGCATTCATTTTTATTTCATTCATTCCTTCCCACGTTCAAAAATGAATTATACATTCATTTTTAGGAAAAGTGGATATTTTAAGTATATTTTATTGATTATACTATTACAGTTGTCCCAATTTTTTCCCTTTGCCCCCCTCCACCCAGTACCACCCTACCCTCCAGCAACCCCTCCCTCTTAGTTTATGTCCATGGATCATGAAAGTGAGTTCTTTGGTTTCACCCTTTCCTATACTACTTTTAACAACTCCCCTGTCTATTTTGTTTCTACCAATTATACTTCTTCATCCCACACCATTTTCCCCTTCTTTCCCTTTCCCCTCACAACTGGTAACCCCCCAAATGATTCACCCTTATGATTCTGTTCCTGTTCTAATTGCTTAGTCTGTTTTGTTTTTGTTTTTATTTTTTAGATTCAGTTGAGAGTTGTGAGTTTGTTGTCACTTTAATGTTCATAGGTTTGATCTTCTTTTTCTTAAATAAGTTCCTTTAACATTTCATATAATAATGCCTTGGTGATGATGAATTTCTTTAGTTTTACTTTGTCTGAGAAGCACTTTACCTGCCCTTCCATTCTAAATGATAGCTTTGCTGGATAGAGTAATCTTGGTTGTAGGTCCTTGCTTTTCACCACTTTGAATACTTCTTTCCAGCCTCTTCTTGCCTGCAAACATTTTTTTTTTTTTTTTTTTTTCTTGAGAAATCAGTTGATAGTTTTATGGGGAGTCCTTTGTAGGTAACTCTGCTTTTTTCTTGCTGTTTTTAAAAATTCCCTCTTTATCTGTAACCTTTGGCATTTTAATTATGATGTGGCTTTGCGTGGTCCTCTTTGGGTCCGACTTGTTTGGGACCCTCTGTGCTTCCTAGGCTTGTATGTCTATTTCCTTCCCTAAAAATTAGGGAAGTTTTCCTTTATTATTTTTTCCAGTAAGTTTTCAATTTCTTGATTTTAATCTTCTCCTTATGTGTCCCCTATGATTTGGGTGTTGCTTTGTTTCAATTTGTCTCAGAGGTTCCTAATCCTCTCATTATTAGGGACCCACAACCTGCAGAGGTCCCCTGGTGACTCAGATGAAATGAATAATTCCCAGGTAGCTTACGCTAAGGAGAAGAAGGCCAGCCAATGTCTTGGGAGGTAAAAGCTTCAATTGTCCTTCCCCAAAATCTTTTATTGAATGCAGTAAACTTAAGGCCATGTAGTTTGTCAATGCTAAACAGTGCCAGTTACAGGAAAATGGGTATTATTTAGGAATAACAAGTGAAGAAGCACTGAGATCTCCCTCAAGTCAGGATGTGTATTCAATTTAAAAAGCCTCTGCTGCTAGTACAATGGAGTGATTAAGCAAGGTAAAAGAACAGGCCAGGCTTCAAAGGAGCTACAGTATTTTCTCATGGCCTGATTCCCACTGGAGCCCACTGACTATAACAACAAGGCACATATGCACCCAGCTTTCCCAATTTTCAGGTCAGGTCTTACACGTTTCATTTCCTCCACCTGGCCTGCACAGGGCCCCAAGCCTCAATGCTTTCCCAGGAGCACCCTGACACTCTTTTTTTTTTTTTTTTTGCCTTCTTGTTTCTTTTTTCTGTTCCTAGTGAATATATATTTCTTCTTTTTGTTCCAAATCATTAATTTGCATTAATGCAGGATCCATTAATTTGCATCCTGGCTTCCTTCCCATCACTGTTGGCTCCTTATATATTTTTTTCTTTATTTTACATTGTCTACCATTCACTTATTCCTGTATTTTGTGTCTTTACTCAATCATTTCTCTGAACACCATGATCACCCATGTTTTGAACTCTATGATAGGTTGGGTATTCCATTTTATTTAATTATTTTTCTGGGGTTTTGTTTTGTTCTTTCATTTGGACCATATTTCTCTGCCTCCTCAATTTGGCAACCTCTTTGTGTTTGTTTCTGTGTATTGGGTAGAGCTGCTTTGACTTTGTGTCTTTGTAGTGTGGCCTACCTAACATAGTAGGTGTCCCGTAGGGTCCTGTGGCACAGCCTCCCTTTTCACCCAAGCTGGGTACTCGAGGTGCACCCTTCACATGGGCTGAGTACACCATTCTTTTGTAATTGAGCCTTGGTTGATGTTGGTAAAACAATGGGCAGGATTTACCCAGACCAGTCAGCTGCAAGGACTGGTTATCACCACTGACTACCAGCCTCTGCCCTCCATGGAGGACGAGCTGTGCAGTGGCAGGGTGGTGGTGCTCCAATATGTCCTATAACTGTCCACTGTGTGGCTTTGGGGTTCTCTGGGTGGTGCAGGCCAAAGTCAGCCCCCACCTATGTTTTGCTTGGGGCACCCTGCCTAAGCTATAAAGCAATCTGAGATGGCAGTTACTTCTGTTGGGTCTGGAGTTTATTGAGGCCAGATGTTGCTTGTTTGTTAGGATGTAGGAGGTTGTGAAGCATGAGCTAAGACCAGCCATTCATATGAAAAAGCAGCTTGGGTGGGCCCATAAGCTGGTTGGAGCAGAATCTCTGTCTTCAAAGCAGGTCAAACAATGTTAGCCAGGTTGGTGGAGTCTCAGATATGTCACCTGCTTACTAGCTCCATCGGGGGAAGGTTTAGGAAAGAGACAGTAGCCTCTGCTCATCTTGATGTCAGACACTTGGGTCTCTGATGTATTACACTGATGCCTTTCAAGCAGCTACTCTGATAGAGGTCAGAAGGAGTGAGTCTGAGTAGGTGAGTCTGGGTGTGAGTTCTCAAAGAGAAACTGCTTGAGGCTTCAGGAGTTTCTTCCCCCAACTCAATCCCTGATGGATTTTGCAGCCAGAAGTTATGGGAACTTATCTTTCTGGCACTGGAACACTGTGATGGGGTCCTGGTGCAGGGCTGGGACTCCATGCTTCTGAGACATCTTTCCTGAGTTTTTACCTACCACAAGTGGTTGAGAGACTAGCCCCTTCTCCATCTGTGTCCCTCCTCCCTCCTACCCATCCTAATGGATGTGGTTTCTTTAATTCCATAGTTGTCAGACTTCCATTCAACTCAATTTCTGATGGTTCTTGCTGAAGGTTGCTCTGTATTTTCATTGTAATTTTGAGGAGATTTTGTGAAGTGGTGAGCCACGTCTGCCTATGCCACCATCTTGATTGGATCAACCCAATAATCAGATAGAGTGAATATTATATGCTGGATACACTCCAGGATATTATGCACACAAAGAAAAATAATAGTACTGGCCACAAGCAATTTAAAATACAATGAAGTGACAAACATGTGCATGATCTTATCTGACTGGTTCCAAAAGATGCAAGGGTTGTTGAGGAAGGCTTCAAAGAGAATTTATTATTTGCTCTGCGTCACAGAAGATGATTAGAAGTACTTTTGGAGCCAGTGTGTTTATGATCATGGATTGGAATGGACAGAAGCAGGGGTAACAAAGGCCTTGTAGACCCATTACTGCACTTCAAAAGTGAAGCAATTAGAGCCTAGGGTAGAGTTATGGCTCTGGAGATGAAATTTAAAGGGAAATATCAGTAACATTTAGTCACTGATTAGATTTGGAGGTCAAAGGAAAGGGAGCAATTGCATACATTTACAATGATGAGACTGGGGCATCGAGAGGATCCTAGTGGAATTATTAATAATTAGGAGATGAAAAAGGACTGATGGTACTGCTCCTTGCTGCTCCCAACACAGCTCTTCTCCCCATCCAGAAGAGAGCTCCTAGACCTTAAGCACCACTCCATAATTTGGCCTTTATCTGTCCCTCCTGAGTACAATTAATGGGCAAGGGGACAAGCTGAGGCTGTGAAGGAGACATGAGCTGGCCCCTATCAGTCATTGTTTGTTCAGTTGAACTTATACTGCGAGGTGTGAGAGGCAAGTGCATCGCTGATGACAAGCCAGAGGGAATTCTGAAAGGCATCACCACAGGGTGGCAAAAGGCAGTCTATAGGTCCCTGACCACCCAGGACCCCTAACCATCTGGGATGAAGTTTAAGTTCCTCCAGAAGTGGAAAATTTAAGACAAGTGTCTTCACCTTGTTCTGCCTCAATGTACCTGTCTGAAATTCAGAAAACATAACATTCTTCACTGTCAGGGGTATTGTGAGAATTCTGTGAGTTAATGAAATACTTCAGTGACTTCACTCAACACTTAAAGTTATTAGAACAGCATTTAGTACATAGTATGTGTTCAAAAAGCCTTGCTATTATTATCACTTACTGAGAACATTGTTAAAGGTAAGGGAGAGATGGAAAAAATGAGAGCTGAGTACACATACTGGATATGATTTTAGAGAAAGCCATTTCAATGAAAGGGTAAAAATAGAAGCTTGGTTCCTGGAGTCAAAACAGAAAGAGATAGTAAACTAAGTGAGTCATCAAGTAGAGCATCCACAACTCAAACCTTGAAGCATAGGATGGGGTTCAGGAGAGCAGAGGTGGTTTAGAATGTTTATACTGGCTCAAAGTATTTTAAGAAAGGCAGCTAAGCCCTGTGAAAAAAGTCACTAGAGGAAATATTAATGCCACTGCTGCTGCTGCGACTACTACTACTAATAAGAAGAAGAATAATTTCAGTCAAGAACCATAATACCTCTCAAAGGGAAATAAATGCGAAGAGCAAAATAACCATAGAGGCTAGGCAAAGGATGTGTCTTTTCTAATACCTCATATATGAGTCCAAAAAAGCCCCTTGTACATGGCAAGTCCATTTAAATGTATGCACTAATAATAAAATAGAGTTCGTGTTTTATCAGGTAAAAAAATGGCAAATAAAATCAAGTCTATAAATAATGGACAATGACATTCACATGACTAATAACACCACAATTCTGGAAGCAAACAAACTGTACTTCAGCTAATAATGGGAGAAGTCACACATGTGATGTGAATTTGTATAGTTGATTCCTAGAGTGATCACAGCTAACTTAGTCATAGGGTCTGCAGTCCTTTTCCAGGTACTCTTCAAAATGTTCTTTAATATTTTCCCTCTTTCCTGCTGACAAAATCTAACAATGTAAAAGCATCACCAGCGAGTATAAGAGGAAAGAACACAACAGTTAGCAAATGTGCATTTTAGCTCTTCACTCCCAGGCTTTTCAAAGTAATAAAAACCAATTAGATAACACTCAGCAGCTGTAGTAAGAGAGAACAGAGCAATCTTACCACTACTAATAGGGTGTTTAATAATAGATAGGTTTCTCTATGCAGAGCTGGAGTTGGAAGTAGCAGAAGTATCAATTGCACAGCATTCTGCTGACCAATACTCAGTGCAAAAATGTTACAGTAATGCAGTCGATCTATCAGTTTAAGCTGGTAGCAGGGGTCCCCAAAATTCCATAGTTAATTCCATGTCTTAGTTAAGCAAATGGTTATGGTCCTTCCAAGGCAACAAGGAGATGGGAAAGGCTTTGACCCTAGAATGGTGATGAAATAGCTTACAGGGCCTGCGTTAGATTTTGCCAGTGGCCAGGACTGGTCTCAAAGGCCTCAGTCAAGGATTTCAAATAAGGCGGCAGCCATTAAGGGGGAGACAGCCATACAGTTTGATAGAGAACAGAAGCACCCCACCAGCCAACCTTGTAGTCGGATGTGCAAGTTCTGAATTAAAAGCTGAAAAACTCTGGAACAGGAGCAAAACCTCCCCCAATCAAGTACACATGAATGGGAGTGAATGGGAACTATACCAGTAAAGCTGAACTCTGCCTGGGAAATAAAAAGCCACAGACTTCTATTTTCCTAGAACAAGAGGGTGCTCTGACTTGTCTCTTCTGAAACTGGCCTTATTAGGCAGGACTATATGTTTTGGGGTGTTTTAAAGTGAGTGGGACTTAACAGCAAAATTCCTCCATTGATCTAAATCCATATAACTTTTAAATAAACAATTCCTTTTCTTTTCACCAAACTCTGGTATTGAGAGCTTTGCTTTTTGGCAGCAGGAAATCAAGGCCCTCATAACTGATCAGCCTATGTGTTCTGTTTCCAGCTGATCAGTTAGAGCCAGGGCAGGACTTACAAAATGACCAGGGGAAATCCTGCATCAGTGAGAATTGCAAACAAAAAGCCATCAAGCATTCTCCTTAGATATTATGAACAAGGTTCTAACCTATCTTAGGAGGAAATGAGGAAAGCCCAAATCTGAAGCACTGAAAAGTACAAGTTAAGGTTAAATTCTTTGGTCAAGTAATGCTAAACATTTTTATGATATGAAGATGTTGACTCTAAGTGAACAGCTTTTATCTGCAGGAGCAGTAATACTGTACAAATCTTTTCTACATGATGGTAACTAAATGCCAATAGGGTTGCTTTTTTTTTTTTTTAACTACATTCATTATTCAAAAAAATTATGTGTCTGATGCCCCTTTGCTTAAAACACAAAGAATATGGAAAGTATTTGTCTCCTTGTCATAGAAACCACCACTAAAATAATTTTCCAACTCTACTTAATTTGTCACTCCCTCTTTCCTTCAAAACTGCCTAAAACATGTTTTTTGAAAGAAGGAAATTGTATCTTTGAGGAGGCATGAGGTGGGAAGGGGTCTTACCCCCTTCCTAAATGCAAACTAGAAATTGTTCCACCCACATCCAGCTCATATGCTGTTCTTTCTTTTCTTCCATACCATTTCTTTTTTTTTTTAAGTATAATCATTTAGGTTTATGAAAGGAATTTCCTCAGGGAATTGTGGTTATCCTGCAAATTTTGTATGATCAGATCAAGCTTGTGAATAATACATTTGCCTGTGAATAAATTCCCCAGGACATGTCCTCTTGTCTGAGCCTCTATAATGAACCATTTGACTGTAATTCAGTTAAGAATGCAGGAGATGTAAATATATGTGGGTGGAGAAAGTGTACAAGACTTCAAACCACAGTGAAACCATTTCCTCCTCAAGATTCAGTGTTGCATTTTAATGCCACTTAGAGAAAGCAGCTGCTGGTGGCATGAAGTAAAATTCTAATAGCATTTCAGAGCAAAGGAGAAAGTGAATCGAATTAACTCTGACCAAAAATACTGGGTTGGGCAAGATAATCACATGAAGAATTGATGGACTATAGTTAAGAGAGATCTCTTTTTGTTCTACCCCTGCCAAATTTTTGACCCAAGACAACACATTTCACCCTTCTGAGATACCCCAACTACAAAGTGAAGCTTCAAGACTAAACTCAAAAGGTCCCTCAAAACAGAAGGAAGTGTGTTTGTGTGTAAGTTTTTAAGCAGCAAAGGAGAAAAAGGAATGCTGATATATCCTAAAATTTTGCAAAAAAAAAAAAAATCTGCAATGTATTAATGTTTCAGAAGAAATATTTTTCTAATGATAATAATCTCTATGTTTTTCTAATTTCTTTTGAATATGATTATGTAGCAGTTCAGAAAGAGTCACCCCAAGATGTGCCTCTGTGGTATACAAATTATATTGAGCTAAAAACAATTGAGACCCTGTGGGTTCAAGGAAAACTTCTGCACCTCAATTACCTACGAGGATTTAAATTAGGGGCCCTGCCTACCATATGAGTTATTACCAGAAATAATGTTTTATGACCTATCCATAGGGAAGGGCACAATTTCTAATTACTGAACATCTGCTTTTCTTGTGGTCCTGCAAATGACCTTTTCCCCTCAGAAGCCCTAAGGCAACTTATTTCAGCCTTAGCTCAGAATGCCATACGTTACCTCATTTTAACTCTCTTTGCCTGGACTTTTCATGTATGTAGGATTTCTGACTATATCATAGATGCGTATTTCCCATATGTATGAATATAACTAAATTTGGCTAGTTTATCTAGTTACTATGTCTCATGTCGATTTAATTATTAGACCAGCCCTCCCCAAAAAACATTGAAGGAGAGAGGAACATTGTTTCCTCCTCTACATTTATCATACAGTAACTAACACATATTTCTTACTGATTATCTCCTTAACATCTAGCCCAACATTCGAAGCACACTAAATACTAAGAAAACTATTTTGAGTGGATGAATAAATCAATGTATAAATGAAGACATGATCAAATAGAAAACAATGCTTATGAGCAACTTATAGATATCTTTATTTATAATGTGGGGAAATGTGACTGCAATGCCAGTCAAGCTTTTATGAAGGTGACACTGGACAAGAAGTTTCTGTGCTGGACAGGCTCCAAAATTCATAAGGCTTAAATGCAATCTCTTTTTTCAAAACATAGGCTCAAACAAAGACTACCATTTCAGATCCCTGAACTTTCCCCTCTCAGGGACTATAGTGTATTTTCTGCTCTGTTGATTTCATGGTCACAGTGGCTGGGAGAAACTGTTTCTATGGTTAATCTTGTATCCATTTACTCAGCTTCTATTATGTGTAAAGCCTTTTGCTAAGGTAAGTGGATAATGCTAAGATGCATAAGAGATAATTATTGTTATTATAGACCTTAAATCTCTTTGGAAAGATAAAGATAGAACATAAAAACTGTAACTGATCAGAAATATATGTTTATCAAATTAGCAGTGGTAATAAGTCACAATGGGAAGTAATAGTTATTGACCAACTATATCTGGTACTATATTAATCATTTTTACCTATATTTTCTTATTAAGTCCTCACCATAACCATGAACATTACATAACAGTTATTCCAATATTAAACATTGTAAGACACAGGGATATTTTAAGCAGCTTCATCACACTTACCCTACAAATGAGTAAATGCTACAACAGAAAAGTCATCCAATCCACTGAGCTATATTTAGAAAAAAAGACAGGCAGCTTTGTGGAACGGGTGATTTTTAATTTAGAAGAGAATTTACGAGGGCATAGATAAATCGAGAGGGACATTCATAAGCTGAAAAGGGAAAACTAAAGACAAATGAGAGTAAGAATATTGGTTTACTTAGAACAAGCTAAGAGTTCCTAGATAGACCCTGGTAATGATCCTGAACTCAAGAATTTGCACTTAATCCCTTATGCAGTTACTTACCACTGAAAGTTTGTAAACTAGGGAGTGAATTATAAAAGAGGTTTAGGAAATACTATTTGTTGTTCCTCTGCTATAAAGGGGATGTCAGTGTGTAGTAAGAAAGATAAAATGTATTTCTTAATTGGCTAGATATAAATGAATTAGTAGCTAGGAGTGCATATAGGCCCAAAGTTAAAATTCTTGGGTTCAATAAATGAAGATTGCTTTTCAGTTGAGAACACATTATTTAAAAATCAAAGCAATAAAATATGGCGGGTGGAAAGGAAATAACTGAATAGTAGTCCACAATGCATGAAATTCAAATGCAGAAGAGTCTCTTCATGCAGATGTGTTCCTCTGAATTAATACCTAATGCTAAGACATCTAGGCTACAAAATTCAGTGATGATAAACTGGATCAGATCCTACAACATCTAAAAAAATCACTGCCCGAAACACAAATATAACCCAAAAGGTAAAGGTAAAGAATACTGCCCTAAAAATAATTTATTTCCTATAGTCAACCAAAATTATAAAATTAATCATTTGTACTTTAATGCTCAGAAAAGAGCACATGATTGTTATGAAGTTGTATTTTTTAAAATATACTTTCTTAGTTTTATTGAAAATAAATTTAAAGACTATATCTAAAGAAACAGAAATTTGGGCAGTAGGGAGGATAAAACCAAACATTTTCCATTGCATGTTTGCAAGAAGAATAGGCGTTCGTAAAAATAATAGTCAAGCCTCAGCAATTAGCATTTTCCCGATGGTATGCTAAAAACTTTACATTCCTTAACTCATTTAATCCTTACAACAACATTGTGGGGTAGTACTAGAATACTTTTATTATGTGGAAAGTGAGAAACAAAAAGTAAGAAAAAATTACCCCAGGCCACATAGCTAGTACATAGCATATGGCCAGAGTGTTGGACTCAGGAAGTCTACCTCCCATATTCATGCTTTTTCTGAACCACTACCCTTCCCTACCTCTCTGACATCATGCTGATGTGCTCTGTGAAGTTAGTAATGAACTGTTGGGGTTATTCCCAACAGAGTTGCTGTTGGGTCCAGCAACTCTGGACCCAAGAGAAAATACAATGAATTATCAGATGGGGGACTGGAGGCTGCGATGACTGGAACCACACCCTGATTCAGTGTGACACAGTAGAAAACTTTGTGACCTGAAATCCAATGACCTATGTCTGAGTCTTGCCTCCCTTACAAGGCTTCTGTCAAAGTACTTAGTCTCCAAAGAGCCTTAGTTCCTAAAGTGCTAAAAAGATAAAAACTAATATCTGTACAATAAGTGTGTTGTGAAGACTAAACAAGTGTATGTGAAGACATTTAGTTAAAAATCTTTAAAAGATTTGGATTGACTACAAAGTGCTACATGAATATTGCTGTTGAAATATTTATTTTAAATGCTTTTATCTTACCACAACTTTCTCAGAAACAAAAACCCCTTATTCACCACTGGATTACTCTTCATCTGTATTATGAGTTCAGGTGCCTTCAAAAGCTTTCCCAAATGTGTATGCATAATTTTTCCCTTTATAGATGCAGAGCCTGCCCAAAGATATTCTTCAAAACTCATTGCTGTTGAGCTCGGAACCAAGCTTCCTATGAAATTACAGACACTGTATAGGAAAACCTAATACTTGCAATTTTTTTTCATAAATTAATCATTTAGAAAATTGTTAAGTCCCACCTTTGTTTTCTATATTTATTCAAGCATCCTGAGTTAATGATCAATTTTCTCATGTATCATCCCATGGGGAAAAATTAAAGTAAATCTCTATAATTTGGACTCCAGGCTTAAAGAATTAGAAACATATGGCTTCCTGCCTTGACCATCAATTTAATTATTTTCAGAACTTGACTGACAATAATCAGCTCCTAGAATCTCTCCAAATCAATTAGGTTGGTACAAAATTATATTTTGTAGCAAATTTTCTCTTTTGGAGGAAAGGGAGTACCAGGATCAGAGTTCAATACATATATTTGGCAACTTACAAGTTGCAAAAAATCAATCATCATAATTAATGTGGTGGATGACTGAATTAATCTAGACAGATGTTTTCAAGGAGGTCTATCCTTCATGTTTGTCTGGGTGAGGACCCTCCTGTGTTGCCCAGGATATTAATAATTTCTTGTCCCCTGAATGTATGTAAGTATCACTTTGTGCCAGCAATCATAAGAATATAATATTCCTCCAGACTTGCATAATGAGGTAATTTAAATATTTAATGCTTTATTTTGTTACTTATCCCCCTCCCCAATCTTTTTAAATCAATTGAATTACTGATACAAGTCTTAATATTTTGGGTGTGTGTTGAAGTAGAAGTTCCGACAATACCCCAGATTATGCAATCATTTGCAGCTTAACTCACAATCCTTTTAAGAGACTTCCTGATTAAAGTTAATCTTCTACAGCAAAATTTTCACACAATCCCCCAAATTCTTGATTTTGCAGTCTTTTCTAGAGATCATAGCCACAATGAAACCTCATACCCCAATTGTCTGTGCCTTCTTTCCAGGAGAACCAGGGAAGGATAACTGCTATTTCCATTTCCTTTAAGAAACAAACATGGGCTCAGTTGGTTGCGTATTGTCCTGCAAACCAAAAAGTTGCTGGTTGGATTCCCTGTCAGGACATATTCCTGGGTTGTGGTTTTGGTGCCTGGTTGGGGTGCTACCAAAGTTTCTTTTGCTCTCTTTCTCCCTCCCTTTCTAAAATAAAAGATGAAATAAATTTTTAAAAAAGTAATAACTATGGCAAATGCCTCTACTTTGGTAAGCATGAAGAACACACCCTCTAATGAACAACTGTCATTTTCTTATAGAAGTGCTTTTATAGGTGATATAACATGAGTATAATGAGGAATTTCCCTTCCTTCCTTTCAGGAACCTGCTGTGTGGGCTGATGTACACAGAGAACTCTTATTACCAGGTCACTGAAGCTAGTAATGTAGCATTATACAACAATCAACTGGATCTTTATTTTTATTTTTTTTAAGATTTCATTTTATTATTTTTAGAAGAGGGGAAGGGAGAGAGGCAGAGAAGGAGAGAGACATCAATGTATGGTTGCATTCCACCTGCCTCCAGCCACAGACCTGACTGGAGACCTGGTTTACAACCTGGTTATGTGCCCTGGCTGGAGAATTGAACCTACGACCTTTGGGTTCACAGGCCGGCACCTTATCCACTGTGCTACCAGCCAGGGCTCAACTGGATCTTAATATTTAACATAGTTCCTGATGGGATTTGGGCAGAAACTAGGTGTGCATGTGTTTACCTGTGTGTAATACGAAAATTTAAAATTTTCAGAATACACTTAATTTTCTGGTGTGCTACCTGAACACTACTGAGAAACTACTGAAAGTAAAACAATCATCCCAATATTTGATATTAAAAATTATATAAAATAGTAAAATATTCTCAGTTAAAATATTAGCTCTGCAGCATCTGTAACATTATATCATTAATAATGTGTTCACAGCTCGGGAAATAGTAGTAAAAGAGTAAGCTAAGTTATTGTTTGTAGGTCCTATTTCCATTCTAGTCTTCTACATTACAGAAGATAATGAGATATAGAAACCACTGAAGGAGAAACATTTTCTCATTTCTTTTTTTAATTATATTTTATTTTTATGCTATTACATTTGTCCTAGTTTTTTTCCAACTCTACCCAATCCTCCCAACTCCATCAGGCAAATCTCACACTACTGCCCATATCCATGGGTCATGTGTATATGTTCTTTGGCTACTCTATTTGTCTGCTATACTTTACATCCCCATGGCTATTCCGTAACTATCAACTTGTACTTCTTGATCACTTCACCTTTTTCTTTTCTTTTCTTCTTCTTCTTTTTTTTTTTTTTTTTTTTTTAAGATTTTATTCATTATTTTTAGAGAGAAGGGCAGGGAGAGAGGAAAAAAGGGACAGCAACATCAATGTAGGGTTGCCTTTCACCTGCCTCCAGCTACAGACCTGGCTGGAGACCTGGCTTGCAACCTGGTTATGTGCCCTGACTGGGAATCGAACCAGCGACCTTTGGATTCGCAGGCCGGCACCTTATCCACTGTGCCACTTCACCTTTTTCATTCATCTGCCTGACCTTCTCCAATCCGGCAACCATGAAAACATTCTCTGTATCAGTGATTCTGTTTCTGTTCTGCTGTTTATTTTGTCTTTTGGAATCAATTGTTGATGGATATGTATTTATTGCCATTTTATTGTTTATATTTTTATTTTATTTTAAGATTTTATTTCATTATTTTTAGAAATAGGGGAAGGGAGAGAGGAGGAGAAGGAGAGAGACATCAATGTATGGTTGCTTTTCACCTGCCTCCAGCCACAGACCTGACTGGAGACCTGGTTTGCAACCTGGTTATGTGCCCTGGCTGGGGAATGGAACCTGCAACCTTTGGGTTCACAGGCTGGCGCCTTATCCACTGTGCTACCAGCCAGGGCCTGTTTATATTTTCAATCTTCTCTTCTTCTTAAAGAAGACCCTTTAACATTTCATATAATCCTGGTTTATTGAAAGTTCCTCTTAAAGGGCCCATGCACAGGCATACTTGTGCTCACTCCCTCTGAGCTCCGGTGTGGGGATAAAAGACTGAAAGGCATCAGAGACATGTGGGGAGAAGCTGAAGTGCCCAGCATAAGGGTGAGCTTGGGAGACAGTTTTCTCCCAGATAGAAATTCTGGCAGAGGTCATTGTGCCTTTTCTGAACACTCTCCACAGAGCCACAAAGTCAGCAGAAGGGCCACATCTGAGTCTTCATCCACTGGCTCCCACGGTTTGCCCCACTTTGGTAGTTTCCTGAGTCCCTGCCACACCCAACTTTCAGGCCCACCTAAGCTATTTCTAGTAGCTTTTCCATACAAATGGCTTGTCTTGGTCCATGCTTCACATTTTCCTAAATTCTCTCAAACAAGCAGCATCTGGCTTCAGTGAGTGCTCTGCCTGTACCTCTCACTAAATTTCCCCAGGCCCTGCACTAGCGGCAGCAGCTTTGGTTCACAGCTTGGTCATAACCCTGGCACCATCAAGTGCCAGCACAAGTAGCAGCCTCTGCAGGTCACTGTGTAGTGCATGCTGCGTGATCCCAACAGAACAGTTGGTGGCTGACTTTGGATGTTCCAACAGCACATTGGGTACCCCTTGAGTACCCAACTTGGGTGATAGGGGAGGCTGTGCCACTGGTCACTATAGGACACCTACTACATCAGGCCCCTCTACCAAGACTGAGAGACAAGCAGCTCTACCTAATACATGGAAACAAGTACAGGGAGGCTGCCAAAATGAAGACACAAGGAAATAGGGTCCCAATGAAAACAGAACAGAACTCCAGAAAATGTACTAAACAAAGTGGAGATGAGCTACCTACTAGATGCAGAGCTCCAAACACTGGTTATAAGGATGCTCAAGGAAATTAGTGAGGACCTTAACAGCATTAAAAAAAAAAAAAAAAATCAGAAATGAAGGATACATTAATTAAAATGCAGAATAATTTACAGGGAAGCTAAAGTAAAGTGGATAAAGCCAATAATTAAATCTTTGGTTTGGAATATATGGAAGTAAAAAAATCCAATCAGAATAGCAAGAAGAGAAAATAATCCAAAAAATGAGTATAATGTAAGGAGTTTTCATAAAACTACTTCAAGCATACCAACACTTGTATCATGGAAGTACTGGAAGAAAAAGAGAGAAAGCACTAAACTGGAAATGTATTTGAAAAAAATAATGACAGAAAAATTCCCTATCTTGGTGAAGGAAATAGATATACAAATCCACAAAGTGCAGCATCCCAAAGAACATGAACCCAAAGAGGCCCACATCAGTAATTAAAGTGCCAATGGTTAAAGACAAAGAGAGAATCTTAAAAACAACAAGAGAAAAACAGTCAGCTACCTATAAGGGAGCTTCCATAACACTGTCAGCTGATTTCTTAAAAGAAACTTTGCAGACCAGAAGGCATTGGTAAGAAATATTCAAAGTGATGAAAAGCAGGGACCTACAACTAAGATTACTCAACCCAGCATTTCTTCATTTCAATGGGAGACTAAATGTTGTTTCCCACTGAGATCTGAAAACAATACTGGAAGAATTAATGTAAGTTAGTTTTTTGTTTTTTTTTTAATATGAAATTATTATGATTATTTTTTATAGTGGAATAAGTTTGCTGGCCAGGTTATTTTCTAGATGTACATACATACCACCCAAATACATTTCTTTCCAAGTATGATAGCTGTACCCAAAGTCAGGAAAATAGGAGGGCCCTATCAGTTCTGTAAACCTTTGCACAAGGAGGGATTTTGTTTCA
Organism: Noctilio leporinus; assembly: GCA_004026585.1. Lineage (NCBI taxonomy): Eukaryota > Metazoa > Chordata > Mammalia > Chiroptera > Noctilionidae > Noctilio > Noctilio leporinus. Next base: position 100,755 of record PVIW01003731.1, read on the forward strand.
CCCAGTTAGTAGGTAAGACATTTGATAACATACACTCTTTAAATATCAGTAGAATCATCCTTTCCTTCTTACCTATGTGCTGATACTTTTATGTGAGTGATATAGTTTTCACTGGTGGTGCAGGGAGGAAATGGAATTTGGTATCAGACATACCTGATATAAAATATTTTCTTGCCAATTAAAAGACAATGAAGCCCTGGCTGGTAGCACAGTGGATAAGGCGCCGGCCTGCAAACCCAAAGGTTGCTGGTTTGATTCCCCAGCCAGGGCACATAACCAGGTTGCAAGCCAGGTCTCCAGCCAGGACCGTGGCTGGAGGCAGGTGAAAGGTAACCATACACTAATGTTTCTCTCCCTCTCTCCCTATCCCCCTTTCTAAAAATAATAAATAAAATCTTAAAAAAAAAAAAAAGACAATGAACTAAGCCACATTACTCAAAGTGTCTGATTCTCAATTTCCTTGTTCTAACTAAAGAAATTTTAGAAAAATGCCTACCCATAGGGCAGATATTTGTTAGGCCCTCAAAATATGATAGCTACTACTAGTATGGCTACTATAGTCCTCTTTTATTGTAGTATTTATTATCTCTACATGCACCCTTTCTTTCTTCAGAATATTTTTCCTATATTATAACATAGGTAGGTATGCCATTATTTCTAACCCAGTCAGAGACTGTCCCACATGGGCCTAATTACAGCATCACTAATTCCTGAGCATTCCAACAACTGCTAAATAATAGTGAGAAAACAACTTCTCCACCACTCTATGATTCTTTATCATCTAGAATGGAAGTAGTCTGTTGAAAAGCAATTTGTGCTTTAGTACTATATACACAGGTTTTTCTTGTTGTTGTTGTTGTTGTTGTTGTTATTTGCAGGCATATACCAAAAAGCCTTAGAAGTAAATTCTTTAACCTGAAAAGATCCTGAACATGGACCCGTATGAACAGCTCAGCATCCCTCACTTCTCTGGGGCTTGAGCAGAGAGGTTAGCTGCCAGATCCTGAACATGGACCCGTATGAACAGCTCAGCATCCCTCACTTCTCTGGGGCTTGAGCAGAGAGGTTAGCTGCCAGGGCTTAGAATGAGGCAGGACATAATGAAACTCAGACTTTCAGGTCAGTACTTTATACCCAACACCTCATTAAGTCTATATTGGAGGGGAGAAGGTTCAAAGACAGTTTTAGAATACTAACCTTTTTATCTTGTCTTGTTACAAAAATTGGCCTCATGTGGGGAAGAAAGAAAATGAAATGAGCTTAAATTTAAGATCCTTCTGTGAAATCAGGTAAATTTTTTAAAAAGCTTTTTATTCAACAGGCTCATTGCTCATCACATTCACCTTTTCCTATATATTTCTTACTTTCATTTCCTTTAACTTCCTTTAAGAGTTAACCAGACTATATACCCCACTGTGAAAATTCTCTAGAACATGAGACCTATAAGGACAGATTTGAAAATGTCCTGTCCCTTTGTTGGCTCCTCATTTTCTGTTTCCCAAGTATTTTACCCTCTTTTCTCTTCTTGGTTTGCCTTTCAGGCCCATACTGAGAGCCTTCTAAAAAAGAACTCAGCAGCAGATATGTGTGAAAGTCACTGCACTTACAAAATGCTGGCCACAATAAACCAGTTGTGACACCAAAATAAAGGGAAAAAAAGGAAAGAAAAGGAAAGGAAAGAAAAGAAACCAGTTAAATTACTATACTGATGATGCAGGTTATAATGGCATGGATGGCAAAGTCTGAAGATCTAGGAATAAAGAAGTATGAAATTCAAAGATTTAGCCACCAAGAAGAGCATTTCTTGTAAAGTCTATGAACATTTGATGGAAGTGTTCAGGAAGAGAAGGGATGGCATGAAGTGGTACAAGGACAAATGTGAAATTCAAGAACTGACAATGGTGTTTACTATTTTTACTATAGGAGAGACTAGATCCTCTGCCCTTTGGAAGGGGCTGGGCAATTTCAGAAAAAATTTTAGAGAAATCTGGGTAAGGTGGCATTCTAAATATCTCTAGCTTGGTCTTTTGTACCTAAAGCCTTTATTTACCACCTTGAGAGGTAAGCCTCTGTTAATGTGGAAGGACAGTAATTATACAGGTTAAAAGTAGTTACTATGGGACAAAACTGCTGAGTTCAAATTCAGATTCTACCTCAGGAAAACAGATATAAGAAAACAGTAAATAAGAGTTAAAATACTACCTACTTCTGTCCTGGCCAGGTGGTTCTGTTGCTTGAAGTGTCATCCCATACCAAAAGTTTACAGGTTCAATCCTTGGTCAGGGAGGCAAATGGCCAATGCTTCTCTCTCTCTAAACATATCTTGGATGAGGGTTTTTTAAAAGTAAAAAATGGTACCTAATTCCCAGGTTTGTTCCAAAATATAAGTGGATTTATATCAGTACCTGAGTGTAATAAATGCTTATATAGCACATGTATATAATGTAAGCTACTATTATTAGAAGACTGTAATTGATTTTCAATTTATAAAATAGGCATTATAATTTTCCTTACATTCTATTTACTTGCCCAAGGAGAATAAAATGTTTTCCTATTGCTATAAAATCCTCTTAAAGCAAAGGATCAGTTTAGGACTCCCAAGCACCTACCTCTTTCTGACTTTTAAGTAAAAGATTATTTGTTGTCCACATTGAGAAATCTCTTGCCATCTCCTAAGTACACAGGGTTGCAATTATTTCTGAAATGTATGAGGGTGACATTTCTCTACATGGGCAAATAGAAGCAATCACCAAATCTGGCTGACTACACTGTACCAGAGAATCTGAGAACTTGTAGGCTGGCATTTCTCTCTTAAATAGTGATGTGCTTTATGACATGTTAGCATATGAAAACAGGAAAATATGCTCATGAATGATGCAATAAAAGTTAGAACTCTTTGATTTAACAACTTTTCTTTTTAACTCTTCTCAAAGTTCAACTAGTCTCTCTAAAGAAGCAGTGGTGTTAGCATGAGTTAACAATTTCTCTATTTGAAATATCCTTCTCTTTTTTTTTCTCTGTATCTTGTCCTTAAAATGAACATCTAATGTAGGCAATGACAACTATAGTTACCATTCATTGAGCCATGTAATAAACACTGAGTTGAGAACTTTGTATTTAATCTCCAAATCAATTCTATGAAATAAGTGCTATTGCTATCACCCCTCTACACATACAAAACTGAAGCTAATAGAAGTTAAGTTATTTGCCCAAAGCCAAACATAAAAAGTGAAGAAATAAGGCTGGCATCCAAAGTCTGTTTCATCCCAAATCCTGTGAATTCAGAAAGTGGTACCTATAAATTTACCTTTTTCCAATTTCAAGTGTGATATCCACATCTAAAAGAACATGTTCTGTATTCTCTATGAATAAATTTGTTTACAATGCCTTTCTACAGCAATAAATTTATACTTCATACATGTTTAATTATGCTCTGTGTCTGCCATAGCTTCCTGTTTCACCTGAGACACAGACATCCAAAATCGAGTGTCTATCATTGCTAAGTTTTAAAGATAGAATAGTTTCTTTTTCTTGTTTTTTATTTTTAGTTACACTTAAAATCATCATTAATTCTGATGTGAAAACTAACCACCAACCTCAGGCCCAAATGATGGATGTCCAAGGAAGAATTAAAAAATAATTGTTGTACCATTATTAAAGGGGGTGAGGGAAAATTTTGGAAAGATAAGGCTTCAGGCTAATGAAAGACAATTGACATTTTCTTTTAGGAGTTGTTAATTAAAACAGCATTAAATATTCCCCTACAATCTTTTGTCAGTCAACAGGAGAGGCCACTGGAACTGCCTCTGAGGGGCCCATCAAAGCCTGTAATATTCTCCCACAGCAGCTAATTACAACCATTTTAAAAGGTTTCCAATGCACTCACCAACAGCTTCTCAAGAATCTATTTCTATAAAACATTCAAATGTTAACAACCTGCCATAGAGAAGATGCCATGTAGAAACATTCAATCAACATCCTACAGCAGTGTCCAGTCATCATTATTTTATATAGGCCCAACCCTGTTTATAACAGGTATATAAAAAGAGCCAATTACATATAAGAACATTATATGACAGTGCAAGCGTTATTAAACAATGGGTAAGAAAGTGTAATTAAGTAAATTATGCTAGGGAAAGGTTTTCACATTTTTCCTGGTAAAGAAGAGGCTCACTTTGTACCATATATACAAATATATTTTAATTGATAGAAAAATGTATCAGATTATGTAATATTTATCAGATCTACACAAGAACTATAAAACTTCTAAGACTTTAAAAGAAATCAAAAGAGAAAATCTATTTTTCTACATAAAGTTATGTTTCTTAGAAAGAATAAATTAATGTAAAATAGGAGACAGGAAAGTTAACAGAAAAAAAATTAAATGATTAAAGTTTATGTCATATAAATGTTGCATTTCTTTTAAAGATTTTATTTATTACTCTTAGAGAGAAGGGAAGGAAAAGAAGCAGAGAAGCAGAGAGGGAGAGGGACATCAATGCATAGTTGCCTTTCCCCCACCATCAGCTACGGACCTGGCTGGAGACCTGGTTTGCCTTGGCTGAGAATCAAACCAGCGACCTTAGGGTTCACAGGCCGGTGCCTTATCTACTGTGCCACCAGACAGGGATAATGTTGCATTCCTGAAAATTTAAAAATCAAGGAAGCAATAGCTAAGTGGACAAAAGCTAGTAAGAAAGATCATTATCTACAGGATTAAGTATAATTGAGTTGCACAGTATAAATAGGGAACCTAGTATGTCAAACAAAAATTATTACAAAACCTGAGATATTGGTTTATACTACTGGAAGGATAAAAATAAGTGATGATAATAAGTAAATTATAGGAAGGCAATCTTAAATCTTGCATACTCATGAATTACTGCTAACAATGGGTAAAACCCTTTGGAAGAGGATTAAGCTTTACAATTCAGGTTCCTAATACTCTTCAAACCTTTTTTACACATCATCCTACATCGAGAAATTCATCCCACAAGAAGCATATTGAGCCCTGGCTGGTAGCACAGTGGCTAAGGTGCTGGCCTGCAAACCCAAAGGTCACAGGTTCGATTCCCCAGCCAGGGCACATAACCAGGTTGCAAACCAGGTCTCCAGTCAGGTCTGTGGCTGGAGGCTGGTGAAAAGCAACCATACATTGATGTCTCTCTCCCTCTCTGCCCCTCTCCCTTCCCCTCTTTCTAAAAATAATAAAATAAAATCTTTTAAAAAAAGCATATTGAGGCAAACACATAAATAAATATGAATATACTTACAAAAAGGTCTTAGTAGTGATATTTATTTTAAAAAAGGGAAACTGTTTATATGTCCATTGAGGATGATTAATTAATTAAGCAAGTTTTAAACACATTAAATCAATTAAAAGAGTATTTGTGAAGAACAAGTAGCTACATGGAGAAATACTTATGATTTAACATTAATCAAAAATGTAGAGTAGAAAAATAACGCGATCAGTCTCAAAAGAAGACACAGAAAAAGATGAATTTTTTAATACGATAGAATTCTGATGACTTTTCCTCATTTAAAATGTATATTGCTAGCCCAGCCCTGGCTGGTAGCATAGTGGATAAGGTGTGTCGGCCTGCGAACCAAAAGGTCGCTGGTTCGATTCCCCAGCCAGGGCACATAATCAGGTTATAAGCCAGGTTTCCAGCCAGGTCTGTGGCTGGAGGCAGGTGAAAGGAACCATACATTGATTCTTCTCTTCCTCTCTGCCTCTTTCCCTTCCCCTGTCTCTGGAAATAATAAATAAAATCTTTTTAAAAATGTATATTGCTGTGATAATTTTATGCGAGTGAAATATGCATAAGGAGTTTCATTAAAGGAGGTTTTACTATAAATAAAACCTGGCTGAAAACATGTTAGTCACTTGTGACACAGGAGCACCGAATCTCAGGTCACTTGTCGCCAAAACTGGTAGTATTATGGTTAAAATATTTAATGCAAGGTATGGTTTGTGAAGTAACAAATTGTTCTCTGTGGGACCAGTTACCATCCCTATATCTTTTGACTATTTATTTTATAGTGAATGGGATATGTAACAAATTTTGTGCAAAAAGCACATAATCAGGTACTTTTAGTACAGGAAAGTAAAGGTAACCACGTTGGTCTAACTAAATTATTCATAACTGAAAGTCTTTTATAACTCTAGGCTGTCTGCACCCTCATATAAAGGCATAGAGGTGGACATGACAGCTTTTAAAAACTTTATGTATTTCTATCCATGGAATTTAGAGGACATTTGCCAGGTCTTATTTCTGTAATAGAATGAATGAATCATGACAGTACTTAACATATATTGAGCATTTAGTGTATGCTAGGCTCCATAATAAACACTATATTGTCACTATATTATTTAAAATGTCACAGTTATCTGCATTTTATAGATGAGAAAATTGAGGCACAGAGAAAATAAGTAGGCCTTACAAGCACACAGCTTATTAGAGGCAGAACTGGGAATTCCTTTAGTCTCATAACTCTATATCTAATACTTTGTAAACTACCATATTCTTCTTCCAATCCAATAAGCTTTATTTAGAATATAATCCATAAATTGTAGGATTTTAAAAATACTGAAATTTTATAAAATGATTAATTTTTCCTTGGTAGATACCTTCTCTCACCTATATCAACAAACTAAGTCTCTGTCATGTATGGTTCTCAATTGTATCAATTTCCTAGTGTCTCCTAGTCTGATGGCACCGGTAGTCAGGTTGAAATTATCCTGAAGCTTAAGACTCTTGCCATAATTGCCTGGATGTGTATTCATGGGACAGATAATTTTCTAAAACTCAGCTTCCTTATCTATAAAGTGGAGACAGTAACATCACAAAGCTGTAGATTAAAAAAGTGTCTAGCTTATTGTCTGACACACAGTAGGCATCCAAAATTTAATGAAAAACTTTAAACTTGTTAATTTGTTTACCATACACTTATTGACCCTTAACTTGTTATGAGCATAGAGCTGGGTAATGGAGATGTAACTGTGGATATGATAAACAAACTCACTGTCCTGATGGAGCTTATGTTCTCTTTAGCATAGGATAAGATGTTGGAAAATGGAAATTATTCTTGGTAACAAAGAAGAACGCACATACTTAATTCACAGCTACACTTGCCTCAATAAACAATTGCTCTGATGCATGGGATAGCACTAATAGCTCCATAATAACCACTGGATAATGAGGCAAGCCATTTATTGAGACTGGAAGTGTCAACAGAGGCATAATCCACTAATGCGTTAATTGTTGATGGACATTTGCTGGTTCATGGAGGTTCACCTTGTCACCCATACAAATGTCATTTGTTATAGCTTGCAAATTTTCATACGGACAGGAATTACTTCTAAACCAGACTGCACAAGTCCTTGCAGAGTAATTAATAAATATTCATGATGCTGATATTGCTGCCAATGCTGACAGATTTTGTACATTACAAAGAGTATTTTAAAGATGGGAATGTTAATCTTGTAAGACAAAGACATTCTAATATTAGTTCCAACATCCTAGGAGTCTTTAAATACTATAGTACATGTTATTTATTTATTTATTTTTGGTATGTATACCTCTGGGAAATACAGAGCTATGCCCCAATAAATATGTGCATGAGTTTACACCTTAAATATGTATATACAGACCATAATAAGTTCAATACATAATATAGTTTATGTTATTGACTATATTCAAAGAAATTGAATTTTTTGTTTTTAAAGTCATGGCTGCATTAAATATACACTTCCATTTTGGGTTCTGTAAATAAAACCCTTTATAGTTTAAATCTCTTCATATTTATTCCCTTTGTCAACCTTCCAGACAAATACTTATGCACACCAATATTTACTGAGTACCTACTATGTGCCAGGTACCATCTTGGGCCTTAAGCACAAACTGGTGAGAAGAGCGAATATCATTCCAGTCTTCATAGATTTCAATATCTTGAGAAAGGCAAACAACAAATAAACAAATGTGTAAATAATTATAAATTATGAGGTTCTGTGAGAAACAATCCAGATACTGAGATAAAATTTGGTAAGGAAGGGCCATTTTGATGAATTAAAAAAAACTTGAACCTAAAGAGGATGAACTCATCATGTGAAGAAAAATGGAAAAAGATTTTAGATGGAAAGAACATCTTAGGGCCAAAGCCCTAAGGAGGAAGATAACTGAAGTGTGCCTGAAGTTTAGTGAGAAAATGAGTGAACAAATGAATAAATTAATGAATAAATCTGACAATGCTTTTTCAGTTAGTGTTCCCTGAGTCATTTGTACTTTACAAGTATGTATGTCACTAGGTGCACCCTTATTCCCTCAAGAAAAGAGAAAGCCTAGGAGACCCAAAGTAAGTATTCAAGCAAAATGCACTCCCACATCCCTCAGGCTTCCTTTCTGTCTCTCCCTCTGTAGGTCCTGCTGCATACTCATTCGTTTTAGACATAAATGTGCTCCTCCTAACAGAATGAAAAAAGGCTAAACAAGAATGAAGAGGTTTAAAGAGAGCTGCAGCACAACATGAAACACAATAATATCCATATCATATGGATGCTAGAAGGAGAAGAGAAACAAGGAATGGAAAACCTGTTCAAAAAGTAATGATAGAAAACTTCCCTAACACGATGAGTGAAAACATTACTCAAGTTCAGGAAGCACAGAGTGTCCCAATGAGGATGAATCCAAACAGACCCGCTCCAAGACACATTATAATTAAAATGGCAAATTTCAAAGACAAAGAGGATTCTAAAAGCATCAAGAGAGAAACAGCAAATGGCATATAAATAGTCTCTGATAAGGTTATCAACTGTTTTCTCAACAGAAACACAATAAACCAGAAGGGAATGGTAAAAAATATTCCAAGTAATGGGAAACAAAGGCCTGAAACCAAGAATACTCTATGCAGAAAGGCTCTCATTCAAAATGGAAGGAGAAATAAGGAGTTTCCCAGACAAAAGAAGACTAAAAGACTACTCTACCAAACCAGCATTGCAAGAAATGCTAAAGGGCCTGCTTTAAAGAGGAAGAAACAGAGAGAGAGAGAGAGAGGAACACAGGTACAAAGGGGGAAAATGACAAAGAATAAGTATCAATCAATAATAACCTTAAATGTAAGCAGATTAAATGGGCCTATCAGAAGATATAGAGTAGCTGAATGGATAAGAAAACATGACCCACATATATACTGTCTCTAAGAGACTCACCTCAGAACAAAAGATCAATATAGATTGAAAGTGAAAAAATGAAAAAAAATATATCGAACAAATGGACGTGAAAAAAAAGGCTGGAGTAGCAATACTTATTTCAGACAAAATATATTTTATGATGATGGCCATAAAAAGAGATAAAGAAGGACATTTCATAATACTTAAGGGAACATCCATCAAGAAGATATAACTCTGGTAAACACATATGCACTCAACATAGGAGCTCCCAAATATATAAGGAAAATCTTGGAGGACTTCAAGAAGGATATAGACAGCAACACACTAATAGTAGGGAATTTGAATACCCCATTATCAACAATGGACAGATCTTCCAAACAAAAAACACCAAGGATATTGTGGCATTGAGCAACATTCTAGAGGAAATAGACCTAACTGTTATATACAGAACCTTTCACCCAAAAGAAGCAAAATACACATTCTTTTCAAATGTACATGGAACATTCTCTAAGATAGACCACATGGTAGGTCACAAGACAAGCCTCCACAAATACAGAAAAATTGAAATCATACCAAGCATCTTCTCAGATCACAATGGATTGAAATTAGAAACCAATCCCAAGGGAAAAAAACAAAAAACACTCTAACTCATGGAGACTGAATAATATGCTTTTAAGCAATGAAGGGGTTAACAATGAGATCAAAGATGAAGTCAAAAAGTTTTTAAAAACAAGTGACAATGAATATACAACAGCCCAAAACCTATGGGACACAGCAAAGGCTGTCCTTGTAAGGAAACTCATAGCAATACGTAGCAATTCATAGCCTACCTAAAATGGTCAGAAGAAGCTTGTACAAACAACCTAACCATAAAGCTACAGGAACTAGAGGAGCAACAACAAACAAAGCCCAGAGCAAGTAGAAGGAAGGAAATCATCAAAATCAAAACAGAATTAAATAACTTAGAGACTAAAACTATAATTCAAAGAATCAGTAAGTTCAGAATCTGGTTCTTTGAAAAAATAAACAAAATTGACAAGCCTTTAACCAGACTCATCAAGAAAAAAGAGAGAGAGGGCCCAAAAACAGAATCAGAAACAATAGAGGAGAGATCACAACTGATACTTCAGAAATACAAAGAATTGTAAGAAATTATTACAAACAACAATATGACAAGAAATATGACAACCTGGGTGAAATGGACACATTTCTGGAAATGTATAATCTACCAAAACTGAATCCAGAAGAAACAGAAAGCCTGAATAGACCAATAGCAACTAGTGAAATTGAAGAAGTAATAAAAAATCTCCCAAAGCACAAGAGCCCCGGACCAGACAGATACACAGGTGAATTTTACCAAACATTTAAAGAAGAACTAACTCCTATCCTTCTCAACCTATTCCAAAAAATCCAACAAGAGGGAAGACTCCCAAACTCTTTTTATGAAGCCAATATTATTCTAATCTCCAAACCAGGTCAAGACACAACTAAGAACGAAAACTATAGGCCAGTATCTCTGAACATAGATGCTAAAATTCTCAACAAAATATTGGCCAAAAGGATCCAGCAATACATGAAAAAGATCATACACTATGATCAAGTGGGTTTCATCCCAGGTACAATATTTGCAAATCAATAAATGTAATACACCACATAAACAAAATGAAAGACAAAAACCATATGATCATATCAATAGATGCTGAAAAAGCATTTGATAAAGTATAGAATCCATTTATGATAACACTTAGCAAAGTGGGAATAGAGGGAGCATACCTCAACATCATAAAGGCCATATAAGAGAAACCTGAAGTTAGCATCATACTCTATTGGCAAAAAGTAAAAGCCTTCCCTTCAGATCAGGAACAAGATATGGCTGCCCAATTTTTCCACTTCTGTTCGACATTGTTTTGGAAGTTCTAACCATAGCTATCAGACAAGAAAAAAAGATATTCAAATTGGAAAGGAGGAAGTAAAACCATCATTATTTGCAGATGACATAATAGTGTACATATAAAACCATATAGACTTCACCAAAAACCTACTTGACTTAATAAGCAAAGTTAGCACAATAGTTGGATATAAAGTCAATATTCAGAAATGAAAAGCATTTTTGTGCACTAATAATGAAACATCAGAGATAGAAGCTGGAAAACAAATCCCCTTTATCATAGCAAAAAGAAAAATACAGTACTTAGGAATAAACTTATCCAAGGAGGTAAAAGACCTGTACTCAGAAAACTATAGAACAATGAAGAAAGAAATGAAAGAAGATACAAATAAATGTAGTTATATACCATGTTCATGGATAGGAAGAATTAACATCATTAAAATGTTCATACTACCCAAAGCAATCTGTAGATTCAATGCAATCCCAATTAAAATACCAGTGACATAATTTATTCTATATCACAGAGATAGAAAAAAATACTTCAAAAACTTATATGGAGATAAAGACACCCACAAATAGCCACAGCAATCTTGAGAAAGAAGAACAAGGATGGAGGAATCACCGTACTGGACATCAAACTAACTACAAGGCTACTGTAATCAAAACAGTCTGATACAGGCATAAGAATAGACATATAGATCAATGGAACAGAATAGAGAGCCCAGAAATAAACCCAGGACTCCGGTCAATTATTATTCAACAAAGGGGGAAGGAACATAAAATGAAGTAAAAACAGTTTCTTTAACAAGTAGTGTTGGGAAAATGACAGGGACATGCAAAAAAATAAAACTAGGCCACCAACTTACACCATACACCAGAATAAACTCAAGATGGATAAATGATTTAAACATAAGCAGTGCCACCATAAAGGTCCTGGAGGAAAATATAGGCAGTAAAATTTTAGATATCCTATGTAGAAATATGTTTACTGATATTTCTCCAAGGGCAAAGGAAATAAAAGAACCAATAAACAAATGGGAATATATCAAACTGAAAAGTTTCTGTTCAGCTAAATAAAATACCAGCAAAATTAAAAGGGAACCAACTATATGGGAAAACATATTTGTCAATGATACATCAGACAAGGGTTTGGTCTCCAAAATCTATAAAGAACGTATGCAACTTAACACCAGGGAGACAGACAGCCCAATTCAAAAGTGGGCAAAGGACCTGAACAGACAACTCTCTGAGGAAGATATACAACAGGCCCAAAGACTTATGAAAGAATGCTCAACATCACTAGCTATCAGATAGATGCAAATTAAAACCACAATAAGATACCACCTCACACATGTCACAATGGAGATCATCAACAAATCAACAAACAGCAAGCATTGGCAAGGATGTGGGGAAAAGGGAACCCTGGTGCATTGTTGGTGGGAATGCAGGCTGGTGCAGCCACTATGGAAAACAGTATGGAGTTTCCTTTAAAAACTAAAAATGGAACTGCCTTTTGATCCAGCAATCCCACTACTAGGACTATACTCAAAGAATCCTGAAACACCAATTCATAAGAACTTATGTACCCCTATGTTCACAGCAGTGCTATTTACAATAGTCAAGTGCTTGAAACAGCACTTAAATACCCATAAGTGGATGATTAGATCAAAAAAACTTTGGTACATTTACACAATGGAATACTACACAGCAAAAAGAAAGAAGGACCTCCTACCCTTTGCGACAACATGTATGGAATTGGAAAGTATGTTTAGTGAAATAAGCCAATCCGTGTAAGACAAATACCATATGATTTCACCAATTACAGGACAATAATGAACAAAATGAAACAAATAAGCAAAACAGAACCAGATACATGAATACAATGAATAGATCTTCAGTGTGCAGAGGGGAAGGTGGGGGATGGGGGAGGAGTAGGCAAAGAAGAGGAGCCATTTAGTCAGGGAACTAGCATGGAAGAACCATGGACATGGACAACAAGTAGGATTGACTTTGCAGGGTTGGGGGAGGGGACAGAGGAGAGCAAAAAGGAATGGATGTAATACAACAACAATAAAATAAAATTTAAAAAATGGAAAGAAAGGAGTGATCAGCTGGGAAGATTTTTCCTTCCCTAGTGGCTAGGGGATGGAGAAATGATGAGAAATGCCAGAACGTGTGCAAGGTGGCAGAGGACATGTAAAATTCTGCTGGGATTTCTGCTGCCCTGCCTGAAACCCAGGGTGCAGTGGCTATGTGCAGCAGAGAGGCAGTGATGTGCTCTCTTATGAACGGTCATAAGGCAGCTAAGTGGAGGGCACTTTCCTTTCCTTTTCTGTTTTTTACATTTTGCCTTTTAAAAAATTGTTGTTCTTTTACAGTTGGCTCATATTTCCCCCCATTACTCCACCCACCTCTGGAGGACATTTTCTAAGCATTGCCAGATTTATTCATTTCTAAATCTAAAGATAACTACAATTGACTTCTTCCCAAAGAAGTTTGAAAAACAAAGACTAAAATGATGCAGTTTATTTTTATTACCAATTCTATTCACGTCATAATATTCCTTGTACTTTAGGGATAGGAAATATATTAAAAACTGACATTTTTGAACTCTAGATAAACAAATAAACAAGTACTATTTCATTTTCTGATGCTTATTAAGATATACTTAACAACTCAGAGCTAATTAAATACTAAACAACAATGTTTGTAAGTCAAAATGCCCCCATGATATATCCTTGTAAAGAATTTTTGGTTGATTTAACTTGATAAAATTTAGATTATATGTGTTCAGTTTTATGAACAACAATAAAACGAATTATCTGCAAAATTTTAAAAAATAGACATGTTGGTGGGTAAAAAGCTTTTGAGACCCCTGCTGACAGCAGAGGAGAATTGCATCTAGGTTGCCCTAACTAGGAAGTGAATACATAATTTTCCTCATTAGCCTAGTCACCTTAAATATTCATATGCCATTTCTTAATTGTGAAAGATGCATCACTATATAATTAACATACAAAGGTGAATTCTTAAGATAGAGATTTGTTACATGTAAAGATTTTTATTTTACTTAAGGTTTACAGGACTCCTAAACAATTACATGTCTTACATTACATAAAATTACTATTTTGGTTTCTTTTTTTAACATAAAAATTGCACAACTCTACAAATATATGATATTGTGAGCATCCATGAGCTTTATAATGTGGAACTTTGTGTTCTTCCCCACTAAAAGCTTCCATGTGCAATAAGAAGATCAGGGTCTTTGGAACTAGACAAAGAGAACTTGGGAACAGTCCTAAGGCTTCCTAAGAGAAATTTCAGACAAGTGTTTGAACCTCTTTTTGGTAGCTGCTGCCTCATCTGAACATTGTTGAAAGCTCTACCCACTCAAAAGGTTTTCTTGGTAATAAAAAACTGATATACTGTGTAAAAAGTCTAAGCATAATAGGCAATCAGTAATTTTTCATTACCCTTTCCTCTGATTCAAGGGTTCCCTGAGTCTCACCTCAGTAATAAGTCTCAGTGCAGCTCTGAAAGATGATGAGATGCAGAGAGTGAAAATATCTCAAGGGCAGGCAGGCAGCTAGGTGTGAAGTTGAGTTAGTGACTAGCCAAAAGCAGAGATCATAATTTAGTCTTCTTTGTAAACCCTACACTTAAAAGGAGGGAACATCCCTTGTTAAATAAAAATGGGAATCATGGAGCTATAGGTAATCCATGGGGAGGGCACACAACATGGCCCTATAGTCATGTGAACAGAAGGCTAACACTATGATCCCAATGGCTGCCAAACACTCTAAGGATCTGTGATATTGGGTGTGACCTCATTGTTTTCAGCTGTAGAAACAATGATATGGCAAGGTCCCTGTAACCACAAATCCTTAAGATAGGACTTTTGATAAGAGAAATGTTATCATAGTTACAGAAGGTTGTGAGTATCTCAGCATACCTATAGGAATATTAGTTCAGTATTTCTCAAATGCTGGCCTAAAATAAACAAGAGACCTTGCTTTTCATGAAGGTTTACATTCTTTTCAATGTAAAAGACTTCCTTTTGTTCTGAGATTATGCTTTTCTATATTTTTTAGGATGAGTTTGCTTTGTATTCATAAAAATTATGATGATATTAAATGGAATATTTTGCTGAACTTTTTTGAGAAATAAGAAATTATAACCTGGGAGTATATCAATTTTACTTTATTTGAAACCTATTCCCAAAAATATATGGAGTAGCTTATTTAGTAAAGAATAAATCCAAGGAAAGAAAGGTCTACTATGAGTTTCATGAGGGAAGTGGGCTCAAAGATAAAGTGTAAAAGCAGAATTAAAAAAAGTGGAACGGAAACTCATGCAGAAATTACATTATAAATGATAGGACCACTGTAACATGGACCAAGTGAAGACTTGGGTATATAGTGAAGTTCCCTTCTCTTCAGAGGAAGCTGGAAAACTGAGCATTTGGGTAACCATAAATTCATGTCAGTCCAGAAAATAGACTTGAGGTAGATGAACAGAAGGAAAGACTTGTTAATTAAATATCCCTACACTGTTGTTTAGTCTCTGACTACACTTCATAAGATTAGATTGGGATCAGAATAACACTCCAAAATTATCAGAGTAGAGAAAGACATTGGAGAAATTGGTGAGCCCCCTAAGAATGCCCTAGCACAGAATTTTCCGGGATGCTTTGTTCTGTACTGATTCAGGATTAAGGTGAATTTAATAATCCTGCACAGATAGGTCCATAACTATCTACTACTTCTAAGGCAGTGTAGCTAGGTAAAGAATACTTTTTTAAACATTCACTTCTTTATTTTTTTTTCATTTAGCTGCTGCACCTGTCTTCCATGTAAGCTCACTAAGAGCACACTTATCATTCATCATCAGCTAAGTTACTCAGCTTCCTGTCTTCAGTGTACAATCAGATTATACTAAAATAATTTCTACTCACTGATATATTTAAATATTCTTAAGCCAATTTTGAGTACTACATATGCTAAGAGTTTATGGGTGTGCCCTTTTTATCCACCAGACCACATTCATCTTGAAGGCCCTGGCTAAGATTTCTCTCTCCAGCATAATGTCAAGGTTGGATTCAAATCCTAGCTCCACCACTAATTAGGAATGTGTATATAGAAAGTTATTTAAAACAGTTGTGTATTTGTTTCTTTATCTGCAGGGAATAATAATACTGATCTACTCCAGAGAGTTTTGTGGGGTCAGATGTTTAGAAAAGTGACTGATATTTAGTAAATGGTCAAGAAATGTTAACCATTGTTGTTGTGGAGGGGGTGTTGTTAAAAGTGTAGACACTGGTCCAATATTCCCTGAATCAACTCCCAGCTCCATCAGTTCTCAGCTGAATAATTTTAAGCAAAGTACTTGACCTCTCTGTATCTCATGAGGAGGTTGCCTAGATTAAAGAAATAAAATGAATAAATAAATCTTCAAGAGAAACAGTATTCACCATGTATAAAGTACTCAGATTATTATTAACAAGCAAGGATTTTAAAAAATTGAACCTTGTTACTCCTTTAGTTACAGATTTAGGTCAATTCTATGTAAGACGGATGTCTCAATTACTTTTTGCCTCTTTCCCATTCCCCTTTTCTTCCCCATCTTTCTCTTTCCCTCTGCACCCTGATTCACTTTCTTTTCCTCAGTTTTTGTTTTGTAATTTAAAATCAATGTCCAAACCAGAGGTTCTTCAGGAAAGAGCTTTCTCAAGGGAATAAAAGGTAACTAGTTTAAGCCAGGAAATAAAACGAATTTCAAAAGAAGTGTAGTCCTGTGATATTTTTCTGAAAAAGGCAACATCGGTAGCTATTTGTCCTGGAATAACCTTGCCCTATCAAAATTGAATTAGAAAGCTGCTTGGGGCCTTGAAATATCATGTCTGCCCACTACGCTCATGAAAGTGCCATGGTCACATTCTCCTGTAGGAATAGGGGCATGAGGTCATCCCATTGTTGTGAGTTCTCAAGTAAAACTCCTAGTAGTTAACTACATGATGTACTGAGGATTAGTAAAATTAGTTAAATCATCTGATGAACATGAAACACATAATAGTAAGAAAGACAGAGAGAAATGTGTTCAATGTTTTAGGTTAAAATTCTGAAGCTAGGATTAATAGTCCCATTGAAAAAGAAAAAGACCAAAACTGGAAACTACCAGAAAAAAGAACATAGGTCTAAAGAATAAAGCATTTTTCCATGGGGTTCATCCAAAGAAACAATAGAGACTACCTAGGGGTAGAGACAGTTGTTCCAACATAGTCTGGGTTCAGCAAAACTGAAGTTTGGGTTCAGTGATATGAAATCTTTACAAGTCTAAAATTCTCTGTTATAGGATATGCAGTTGCAAAAACAAATCATGCGTAATTAACCTTACCACCAAAGTTTGAAATGTGGAATGTTTTCCCTCTCCTGCAGTCTAACGTATCCTTTTATTTTTTTTCTCTTTTCCTTGACACATTATGGCCCAGCTTTGATATGCAAAAGTAATTCATAGTCCTTGCCTTCCTAATTTAAAATTCTTTAAGTCCAAGAGGGTAGCTGGATTATGAAAACACTTGATTAATTTTGCAAACCAGCAGTTAAACATTATAATTTAAAAACTCAAGTCAAAAATATTTCTTTCCCTTCAGGAAGAAATATGAATGTTAAAAAATGTGGTGCCTTGCAGAAGAAAGCTCCATAATTAATCTATGAGCCATCTCCACTGTCAGTAGCAACGAGGCCCCAGAGGGGCTCCTTCTCCTATAGAATGATGATGGCTTTTGTGCTAACAGTGCTGATGAGAAGGCCCTGAAAGGGTTATGAGAATTTCTCCTAGAATCTTGTTGCTGCCTTGACTACTCATAAGAACTAATATTTCCTGAGCACTTATTGTTGACCAGAGAATATCCTGAGTGATTTCTATGAATTCATTTCTTAATCCCCATAATAAAGAGGCAATTTGCTCAAAGTCACCTAATTGGTAAGTAGAGGAGCAGGATGCAAATAGAGGCCATCTAGCTGCAGTATACACAAAAATATCACCCTAAACTACCAGTTCCTACAACCTAACTTGAGGTATGGTTAAAAATCGGGTCTTATCTGGGGAACAGACACAATGCCTGCTACCTGCTCCTGGAGCAGTCATTTATTCACTGAATAAATCTGAGTGGCCCTAGCCAGACAATGTACGGAACACTGGGTTCAATTCTGGATCTTAGCTTGAAGGATATCAACACATTTATCAATGAAGATTAAATAAAACATGTAATTCCTCAAAAATATTCCAAGTGTTAATCACTTCAAAATTAGGGGAAATTAATTATGTGTACAATAGTCCCCCTTTATCCACAGTTTTTCTTTCCACAGCTTTAGTTACCCATGGTCAATTGCAGCCCCAAAATATTAAATAGAACATTCAAGAAATAAACAATTCCTATGTTGTAAATTGTATACCATCCTGAGTAGCATAAAGAAATATCATTCTGTCCTGTTCCGACCTACCTGGACATGAATCATCCTTTTTTCCAGCATATTCACACTATATCTGTCCCCTTCCCAGCAGCCACTTAGTAGTTATCATATTGGATGTCACAGTATCTCAGTGCTTGGGTTCAAGTATCCCTTATTTACTCAGTAATGGCCCCAAAGTACAAGAGTAGTGATGCTGGCAATTCAGACATGCCAAAGATAAGCCATAAAGTGTTTTCTTTAAGTGAAAAGATGAAAGTTCTCTACTTAAGGAAAGAAACAAATCTTATGCTTAGGTTGCTAAGATGTATGGTATGAACGAATCTTCTGTGCAATTGTGAAAAAGGAAAAAGAAATTTTTGCCAGTTTTGCTCTCACACCTCAAACTGCAAAAGTTATGGCCACAGTGTGTGCTAAATTAAGATGGAAAAGGCATTAAATCTGGGGGTGGAATGAATGAACAGAAAACATGTTCAGTTGGCAACAGCATGTTATGCCAGGAAACACTGGGCCCATATGAAGACTTCAGCAAGGGTTCCCCAAACGATTGACTGTGTTCACATAGCTTGTATTACAATATATTGTCATAATTGTTGTATTTTTATTCTAAGCTATTTTATTTTTTACTGTACCTGTTAATTTATAAATTAAACTTTATCATAAGTACACACATATAGGTCTGAACAGGATCTGTAGGGTTTGGTACTATTTATGGTTTGACATCCATGGGGTTTTGAAACATATCCCCAACAGACAAAAGGAGGGCTACTATGTACATGTATGTGTAAGGAGTCCCTCATGAAGTTAATTGAACGTGTTTAGTTCAAGGTATTAGTTTCACAGAAGATGATATTTACACGTGTAATCACTTCAACATAAAACACAGGAGAGTTGGAGAATTCGTTTTCTCTTCCAATCCTTAAAGCTATCACACATCAAACTTCTCCAGATTTAGGTACAGCAATTCCACACATGATTACAAAGTGGTTTCTATGGATTTTCTTAAATCTCCAGAATGAAAAAAATGATTCCCATCCCCAATAACTGATACGTACATACTACTTTGCTGTTTTAAAGCATTTTTACATTATATTATTGGTTGAAGCTTTTGCTTTTCAGTCTTAAAACTGTATAATACATGTACCCAATCTACATTATATCTGCTCTGCCATACCTCCATCTCCACCTTTCACCTCTAAAAAGCCTGCAGAAATGAGAAGAATACACCCAGTTAGGAGAAGACAGTGTAATATGTGCCAAAATGCATTCCTGGTTCATCACATATTTTCCTGAAAACAATCAATACAGGTAGCCTGAGGCAGACAATTTCAACATACATGCATTTTCTGAAAGCAGATCATTACCAAAAACTTTCTCCCTTTCTCAAAAACACAAAAATTATGACAGAAACTACATACGGAGTTGGCCCAAGGGGAAATTGTGTAGTAGGTAAAATGCCTCCTACTTCATTACATGTACTGTTCTCTTCACTCCCTTTCCTTCCAGGGAAACAGCCCTGCCTCCCTAACTTTTCCAGGCCCCTCGGGGCCTGCATGTCTCACTCTACATGCCCTGGCTAAAATCCCAACACAGATTTGAGGATATCAAAGCCTTGTGCTCAAAAGACACAGTTCAGAGAGATGTAGACAGACATTAACTAAAGAACAGTGTTTTATGAAAGCATAGTTATGAATCCAAATTCAGTTTCTTTGAAGGTTTCCACATAGGAAAACTAATCCAAAGAAAGGAGATGGGAAGGATTTCTAAATTCTTTTGGGTGATACTGAAAATGGAAATACTTTTCAAGTGATCTTAGCTACTCTCCTATTCTGAACTGCCATAGAGGAGAGATGATTAAAGTGAAACCAGTATACGCTGGAGAGGCAGCCAAATTATAGATACAGCAGAACACAGACCTGTACCACACTGGATTGTATGGATTTATGGATTATAGAATGAAATGAATAGTACTATCCAGTTACCCAATGCAAGCTAGCTCAGCATAATTGAATGGTCCGCAATCACATTAAATCTAGTGCCTATGGTCATTACTGCACCGGATACATGGGCTAGGGCTCTGTCACAGCACTATTCCGTAAAGGATTAGCACACCAAGCTGGGAGACCACAAAGAGAACACATCCCTGAATCATGCAAGTTCCCATAGCATCATCCTAGGCCACCAGAGTAGTCACAGCATGCACTAAGGAAATTCTATGCAGTGTTGTATGGTGGTTAGTATGACATGGTGAATAAGGATGTGTATGTGAAATCACACAATCTGGTTTCAAATCAGGCATCACCACCCTCCAGCTGTATATCTAGTCCTGCAATGTCTCTTCTCTGAGCATTGGTTTCTTCAACTATGAAATGACGAAGAATGATATGGTCTTTGGTAATGTATATATGTCACCTGAGATATAAAACTTAGGAAAAAGTTAAATAGTGAAAAGGATGGTGCTGATAATAAAAGTGGTATCACAATTGTAGGTGAGTCTAAAGGTAAGGGCATTTCAAATCACTCAATTCTGTGGTCAATATGCATAGTGGTTTAGAACACAGACTCAGAAACAAAATATTTTGGACAAACCATTTGAGTTCTATATTATATTATATTCTAAGTTTCCTGCCTAAAAATGGGATCAATAACAGTACAAAACTTATACATTTGTTTGGAAGATTAAGTGAATTAACACATTTAAAACAGAATGATGCCTGACCCTGAAGCGCCATGAGGTAAATTTTAGCTATTATTGTTATTACTACCCTTGCCAACAGTGGTGGTGAGAACATGGCAAAAATATGGGAAATACGGGAAATCTTTATAAGGAAGTCACAGTTCTCTAGAAGAATGGTAAGAAATGAGAGCTGGAAGGGACTCATCACTTTCCTTCTTAACACATCCTTTTTTCCCCTTCTTGCTTCCCTTGCCCATGTGACAATCAGACAGCCCAGCTGAGACTGGAAAGTTCTACCCTAGAAATTACTTCATTAAGACATAGCCGGTTTGACCATTACTGAAGCTCAACTGGATATTTTCCACTGAAAATTCATGGCTATCCCCTAATAATACAATCATCCATTATGCAATGTGCTAGTAAGCAATACTAAGGTTTGGCAATGCAAATTATATGTTAGGTGGTTGTTCATTTATGCAAAAATGATAAAGATTCAATAAAAGCAATGCCAAAAAGAAGTTATAACATTGATGTTTCCAGGCTCAGAACATCATTACCATCACCACCACCACCACCACCATCATCATCATCATTGCCATCACCACCATTATCTTCATCATGTCAGCTACCATTTATTATCTAAGAAATTTTGTTCTTGGCGTACTCATCGTAACTTCAGAAAGTAATTACCATTCTACTCATTTAATCTCTTTGTCTTTTCCTTAAGACATTTTTTCCTTTCCACTTCAGAAATTAAAAGTACATAATGCACAGCAATATATTTTCCATATATAGCAGACCCTTTTTGACACACAATAGTAAACCATTGCATAAAGTACTCAATCAACAATGAAACAAAATGAAATGTTTAGTTTATAATAATGTATCACAGAGGGCTTATTCCAATAGTAACCTTCGAGTAATGCTATTCAGTCTTTTGCTGCAAGACCATTCCATTGTGCTTTGTAATTAGTAATGTCACCCATTGATACTGACAACAGAATTCAAACAGGGCATCAGCAGCACTTCAGAAAATCTGTCTCCATCAAGTGAACAGAGGGGCTGGCTCGATGAGCTCCATCAGCTAGGATAATTATTATGAATAAGGAGGCGTGCCACCTCCCTGTAAAGGGCAGGGGTGCCTGTACCAAATTACACAGGAGCCACACACAAGTCAGTTTGTTGGAACATTTGAGATACCCTCAGTAAATGAAAATAGCCAAATACAAAATGGCTGAGGCTGTTTATGCAGAAAACAAAAACTAAATTTGAAAAGCAGGATAAGGAATTGAAGAATTATTAAGCATGAAAAGCCAAGAGAATGGCCAAGCCAGGCCAAAGGCCAGTAAGAATCTCTGCCAATTTTCTAGGAGCAGTCACTGTTCAAATATTTAATAACTTCCAAGTATTCTTTCTCCTCTTTTTACTATTTATTTTCCTTCTTGCCAACTAAATCCTACTCTACACTGCACTGCTAAGAACTCATTTTCTTTAAATCTAAAACTCCGACCTCCAAGTAGACTGAGATAATGCAATGGGAAAGCCGTGCATTTTAACATTTTAGACTCCAGAATACACCAAAAAATCATGCCAGTGCCATATCTTCAAGTCTATCTTGTAAGGAGGAAAGGGACAAAACTGAAGTATCAACAAACACAAACAGGTGTGCCCCAAATGATAAAAGAGACATACACCTAAAGTCTCCCTCAAAAAGCTTAAATCAAATGAAAAAATGCATCAGAGAAAAATGTTCTTTAATAGAAATTCACCATGCATACCACTGGAAAGGGGATAATATTCCCCTCAGTGCTTCTTTGTGTAAAATTGAGATTTGAATAAGGTTCACTTACCTTAAAAAAGGTACAACTGAACATTATATGACAATACAGATATAACTATTTATTTCTTAATCTTATGTTATTTACTGGTCATTTAGCACTTCTGAATAAAGACTCACAGGTGAAATAGAGTTGATGGAAGATATTGAGATGCCATTCTGTAGAGTATTCAGTGGAGAAAGTCATTATGTACTGAGGCAGTCCAGTAACCATAGTTCTATTGTAAAAACTCAGTTGCACTTACCTAGAAAAAAGAAAAGAGAAAAACAGAAAATTTTAATAGAATTCTTTGAAATGTATGTCTGTTCCTTGCTTTCCTTTTCCTCCCTTTTCACATTCTCTTCACTTTTCAGGAAAGAGCTTTATCAGTATCTCAGTGTTGGTATAAATAATTACATGGATACAATGGGGAAGATGATATTTATCTTTGTGCCTGATCCCCTTTCTTCCAACTCCTCCCACCCCGCCCCACCCCACCCTGCCTTTCTATGCTGCTATATACACAATTCTCTTGGGCTGTCTATTCTTTGGAATTCTGTTTAGAAATAACCTCCTTCAAGAAGTATTTATACATATTTCAAGCTTAAGTGCCTCTTCAATGTGCATAGCTCTCTGTAACTACTATTGTTTAAACAGTAGTTACAATACTGGCCTGTTATAGGTAACCATTCGCTTGAATGCCACATAGAATATGAACTCCTTGAGAATAGAACCTCTTTTTTCCTGCACTTTCATAGTATAATCTGCAATATGGAAAATTTCACTAAGTATTGACAAATGAATAAATGAACAAGTTAATAAGCAAACAGAGCCTAAGTCAGAGCTAAAAGCAAGATAGAGAGACCTGATGGCCTCCAGCAACTCTACAATCTAGGTTTTATTTTGAAGTAATTATAGGTATGCAAGGGATTACAACTTAGTACACAGAGTCCTGAGAGCCTTCCCTCAACTTTCTATAATGATGGCATCATATAGTATGTATGAAAATCAGGAAACATCACCATCTGTTGAAAGGACCATGTGAGATGTATATCTTTTTCATTGCATTCTTTTGGAGGTTAACTGTTTATTCAACAATTACTTACTAAGGGCCTACTGTATAATAGGTATTGCACTGTACACTTGAAATATATTTGAGATCAAAGAAATCTGTCCCATGACACCTGTCCCATGGAGTTTATGTATAGTGACAGAACATGAAAGTATTAGGAAGTTAAAATATTGTGCAGTATGTTACATTTTTATAGGAATTTTAAAAGCGATACATAATTCAAACTAGAAAGGTAGATAATATAGCCATATGAAGCTTCTGAAGGTGAATGTTTAAGTCTAGACTCAAATCTGAGTAAGTTGGAATTATCCAGGTAAAGAAACAGAGGACATGTGCAGGTGAAAGAAGAATATATGTGAAGGCAAAGAGAAGGAAAATTTTTTTAAAAGCTGATCTATTTCGGTTTGAACAATTGCCATACTTGTTTTTCAAAAATAGTTGACTAGTGGCAGTTTTACATAATTAAAATAATAATTCTGCATGGCTGTCTGAGTGTTATAGTAAAAAGATAACCTAGTAAGAAGGAATATATGGATAAAATAGGACTTGATAGGTCAAGAAATGGAGTTTAAAATATATTTTAAGTGCATTTGTAGCCCAGGGATGTGTGTTAAACAAGGAAGCATCATAATCCAAAGGGCATATCCTGGATACCTGTAGAGAAATGGATATGATGGGGCACATGAGGAAGAGGAGGCAGGAAGATCAACTAGAGATGGCAGTGTTAAGCTAGGTAAGACCTTATAGCAAGTTTAAACAAAACAGTGGGCCAGGGAATGTGGTGAAGTGGGAAGACTGCTTCAATGGCAAAGCTGACTTATTGGAGATAAGCTGCATGTAAGTGTTAAAGGGGGAAAACAATAAAGTAGACACCAGTATTTCTAGGTTGAGTAATACATGGTGGTGCAATTCTAGTGGAGAAGCAGCATTATATAAGCTCCCATAGTGAAAGCACTTTGTAAACTATAAAGTGCTACTAAAGTGTAATTACTTTCCTATATGTAGAGTACACATTATGTATGCATATACAATTCTCAAAAATATTAGAAAAAGAAGCAGCTTATTTTGAGAAAGTAATGTCCGTCCATCTCCTACACAGCATATCATAATTGTTTGTGGTGCCATTTAGTAATGCCAACATAATTCATTAAGAAAATCAAGAAAAAGCAGGTGTTTCCATTAGAACTTGCTCTAATAAACACACATACCCACATTCACACACAGCAGCCAACTGAGGGCAGAGTTAATTTACTGAAGCACCCAAATAATCCTTTCAAGAAAAATGTAGTAGAAAGGCATTTTTCTTTCAAGAATGGTAGCATCCAAGATGAAAAGGAAAGGTTGCTAAGGAGATTGGTAATTAAATAGACCATCGTGCTTATTACTTTTCAGAGTATCACTTAAATATATATCCATCAACTGACCCTGCACTCTGCCACCATTGGGTGACTTAAATGGAATTAGTGATGTCATCAGTTTCAGGGTGCCAAAGATTAATTGGACTCATGTTTTTCATTAAAATAATTTATTTGTATGCATCTGATCCCACCTCCGTGATTATGTATTGCTTCAGACTTAGACATCCATCTTGCTTATCTGTGAGTTTCCCATGGGGCACAGCAGAAGGCCTGACGTGAAATAGGTACTCAAAAATATTGTTGAATTTTAGAAATGCCATTAGAAATGAAATGCACTCAGTTATACAAAGTGATTTATTTACAACCTAATTGCATTGGTGGTGATTACTTTAAAAAAGTGCTAGTGTTGGCAAGGTATTTTTTTCAACTTTTCAGGAAAACATCAATTCTCTTAAGTTCGCAAATGGTAATTTATCAGAAGGAAGTAGTAAGAGAAAGTAGTTGCTTTGAATAAATTTGATGAAATCAATTTTTTCAAATAGCAGGCTTATTAGCATTACTAATTCATAAAATAATAAAAATCTTGAGAAGAGTTATACAACTGTTTTATTTTTGAAAGTGTCTTATGCATTGACTTGTAGCAAATCATTGAGACAGGTTTTAAGAGCCAGCAATAATATTATTGTTGTTATTTTTATTGTTATCATAATTAATGGAGTATTAGTGAGAAACCACACTACTCCGTAGTTGACATAAGAGATGGTATTCATGTCCCCCCAACCTGAGCCCAATATGATTTTAAAGGAAGATGAACTAGAAGTCTTGCCCTCCCTCTGGGCTGCAGCATTTCAAATGATTTCACACTAGTGGAGATTGAGAAGTTAATGAGACTCTTTGACTTATTCCAACCTTCACTTTATAATTCACCAGCTTTCTGAGATGGTGTTACCAAAATCTGAGCAGTGGAGAAGCAAGACAGAGGAACACAACTTGGCACCTGAGGTAAACGTGTTTGCCACCCTGTGAGTGCTGAGAGGCTTGGGAAGAAGAGAGCTGTAAAGGTGGCATGGACATAGTATCTTGTAAACCCACCTTGGCAGTTCATATTGTGTTGTAGAATGAATTCATTTTATATCCTGATGACACCCTACAATTCCCCTGATCTTTGAACAAATTACAATCTGTTGTTATGAATGGGACATAGTTAGATATTTAGCACTAAAACTCTTTACATTTTTTCAGAAGAGAACACCTGAGGTGCTCACCAATATTCCTCACAACAGGAAGCCAGAAGGCCCTGACCCAGAAAAGATCTTTCAAATGGAGACTGGTGAGTACATCCTAGTTAGGCTTTTTAAAAGTCCATGTACTGTCTGAATAAAAACCTGGAAACAAACAACTGGAGTAGGAAACTATAACTGATGCAGGTTAATCTCACCTACATCTTCAGAGGACAGTTTGCTCCCGCTGAGGAACACTGCGCATAGTGACAAGGAGGGAAAACAGCATGAGAAATCACCAAGATATTGGCATGGAAAGAGAAGCTAAGCTTACATAAACTTTTGCAGAAAATTCATTGAGCTGGAATTGATTGTTCCTGAACTGCTTACTCGGGAGGTGCTGGCAGGCATTACAGGGCCAGAAGCCTATCCCCAAATTTTACAAGCAAGTCTTGCTATTTTATGGGACAGTCGCCTCAATTAATTAAGCCAGTGGCTTTAGGGAGGCCACAGCTCTTAGTGTCCCAGTTCTAGGAACAATTGATGCCTACATTATTCAAAGTGGCTCTGCAGAGAAGCTTCCTGCCTCAGTAGACTAAAAGAAGCCAGTTTGTCTCATTAATTTTATTTAATACTTTTAACAGTTTTCACTTGAGCAGCCAAAATAGGGCGTAAGAGTTCAAGGCTATCAGCAAAAGTTCTATTTCATAATTGTATTACCGGCTGAATTATTAATTGAATGAAAACATTTTGATGGGCCTTAAAGCCATTTGGAAATAAGAGTCAATATTCTAGGCACTGCAAACCTAAGGCAAAAGTGCCCAGATAGTTTGATTATGCATATTAGTGCAATCTAGGGGGCTCTCAATTCCTAGAGTGAGATTCCTTGGTTTCGTAAGTGTTTCTCCTGGTTGTTTGCTTTTCTTGCACTTATATTTTTTTTTAAAAAAGGATTTTTTTTTCTTTTAATTAATCCCATTTATTACTGCAACACTGTATCTCATTGGCACTATCATAAATGTCTTCCTCTATCTTTGTACCTTTGTTGGGGAAGGGGACCCAGAACTGTGGCTCAGTCCTCCAACTTGAGACCTTATAGAGGCCAATCCGGTCCTATACTATAGCATCCCTCTCTTCTTTCTGACCTTATTTTCTACTATTTCCACCATTCCTTTGCTGATTCTACTCCAGTCACAGTGGCAACCTTACTGGACCAGCCACACACCAGCATCGCGCATCTGCAGTATCTGTGAGCTCTTATTGAATCAGTCTTCCCCCAGATACCTGTCTAAAATCTGTCTCCTTCAAGTCTTTGCTGAAATGTTAACTTTACAGAGAGGCTTACCCTGACCTCCCCCGCTTGATAAAGACACCTGACCACTGCCACCGCTTTGAACTCTCAATTACTTAACTGGCTTTACTTTTATCCCTAGTACCTTTCACTTACTAATCTACAGATTAATGTATGTGTTTTTTTTTTTTCAATTTATGCCTTGCCCACTATAATTTAGATACATATCAATTATATAAAAGTTATATATTTATGTATATATGTATTTTGTATGTACATATATGTATGTGTTAGTAAGTACAAATCTCCATAAATTTTGTTACATGAATTAATGAGACAGTGGGTTCTTAGTAAATCTGTTGCTCTCCTCCTTCTTGAACTATGTATGTTTTCCAAGGAATAGATTATTACTCACCCTTTCTTTTCCTAGTACTTGGTAGTCCTGACTGACATCAAATTCTTGTCTTATTTTACTGATCCTGATTTTTTTCCCTTTTCCATTGTATCATTAGCTCTGCCTTTTAAATTTATTATTAATCAAGTCTTCAAATATTGTTGTCAGTAACAGAGCAAGAAGGCTATACCACTGTCAGAAAACAAGATTAAGTAATTTTAAAAATATATTTTATTTATTTACTTTTAGAAGGATGGAAAGGAACAGCAAAAGAGAGGGAGAGGAACACTGATGTGGGAGAGAATCACAGATTGGTTGCTTCTCCCATGCCCCTAACTGGGGATCTGGGCCCACAACCCAGGCAGGTGCCCTGGCCTGGCGACATGTTTGCAGGCCAGAGTTCAATCCACAGAGCCACACCAGCCAAGGTGGAAAAGTCTTGAGTGTGTGGAATTGAGAGAAATCCAGGTACTATCATTTCTGATCTCATTACCCATCAACCAAATGGAAATCTCTCACCAACCTGGAATTCTAACACACAAGTCACCCAAGCTGAACAGCATCAAAGATAAATCCTTTCTCTTGCATGCAAACCATGTAATTTAGTAATAGCTACTCAACCACCATTGACCTGCTAATTAATCCATAGATTTTTTTGTTGTGCTTTTAATCATTTTCACTGATAACTGAGTCACTTTAGAAATACTCACTCTCTGCTCAGACTCAACAACTAAATGCTATTAGAGTCCGTAGTAATAAAACACTGAAATATATTGACTCCCTGCCAACTTGTTCTTTCTCTTCCTTTCTTTTCTACATGTCAGCTGGTGCTACAGTACAGACAGAATACAAAAATGGGGAAGGAGCAGCCAGTAAAGGAGTAGTTTGTGTTACAGGTGAAGGTGAAAAAAATGATTTGTCATCTGGGTCAAGAAGCAAGTCAGTCTTGCTCTTTCTGACTTGAAGATTAAATCTGTCCTTCTGATTTCCCATCAGTAATTTCAAATCAGCCTGAAATGAACTGGTTGGGGCCTTATTCCCAGAGTCCCCTTTTCTGAGAACACATGGTTGGTTTTCATCTTCCTTCACTAAGCAATAAGTGATATACGTTTTCTGATGGGACCTTAGTTGTATGTGGAGATTCACCGTGTTTACTGAACATGTTAGTATATAGTGTCCCTCCCTGAATTCCATCCTTCAATTTGAAAGGTACTCAACTGTATCTACCTCCTGAATAACAGCTTCAGTCCTGGCTTCTGTTTCCTGCTCTGGAATTTCTATACTGTGGGTCTTTGCAAGTGTCAGCTCACCTCTGAGCCTCAGTAACCAGCATGAAAAGAAATGGCCATTTATATGCCCTGTAGGTATGTGGTGGAGTTTATGTTTTGTCACATACTAAGGGCACATCACACTGATCATTATGATTTCCTTTGAAATATCATGTAGAATTTTATTTCTTATCAAATATTTGAAAGAAAAAAGCAGATGTTAAATGATACAGTTGCTAGAACAAGTGTAATAAAAAATTAGTGGCTCCATCAAGCCAGGTTGATGCATCATTAGCAAACCGACTATCAAAAATGTTGCTTACCATGTAGTCTTCTTTTATAGGAATTACTTTTGCACCCGTTGGGATTTCCCAGCAACTTACAGAGGCCATCTGACAGCACAGCTGGAAATGTTAACCCCGTTTGCACTGAAGCGCACTACTAAGGAAAGGCCCACCCTTTTGGAGGCCACCTGGACTCCATGCATGAGAACAGGGGTGTCTTCATAAAGAATAAGCTAGGAGAGACCTAATATCACATGACC
Source organism: Noctilio leporinus (assembly GCA_004026585.1). Lineage (NCBI taxonomy): Eukaryota > Metazoa > Chordata > Mammalia > Chiroptera > Noctilionidae > Noctilio > Noctilio leporinus. The sequence goes on from PVIW01003731.1 coordinate 130,922, forward strand.
AACAGCTAGTGATTTTCTAACAACAGAGAAAACATCTAATGAGAATGTTCCTTTTCAAGGTTTTCAGTTTTTGAGATTATACTTTTACTTCAAATATTATCATCCATGGTCAAACATTTTTAGAACACCCTGATGGAACTACTTCTTTTGGCAGTTTATTGTATCTTTGACTTTGATTTTGATTATGTACACATGATAACTTCATACCCTAAACAGAATTTTACCAACACTGAACATACTCAAAATAAATATGTCTAGAGGATATTTTGAAAAAAGTACTCTAGAGATTCTCAAATTGTATAATAAAATCAACATAAAAATCACTCTCCTATACTAAGCTTGTTTTCTTATATATTCTCCCCTTTGAGGCACCAAATTATGAGGGTGAAAAACATGAAATTTGGAATCAGGTTCTTGGTTGAATTCCTTCCATAGAAATTCACTAACCAATGTGACAAGTAGTTATTTAACCTGTCTTGGGCTTCATATTTTCATCTTTACAGTATAGAATTCATGGTATAGAGTTATTGAAAGAGAAAAAATTTGATCTATATAATATGTTAGACTAGAATCCAGCATGAGGCAAAACGAACGTTAAACAGGAATGCTATCTATTTTAGGCATTATTACCACTACTAAAGTTATTATTTCAAAGACACAGAAGATGACTTGCAAAGTGTCACCACACAGAGGAGGAGAAGGGATCCATGACTAGGATCAATTTCTTGAGACTCCAAACAAAGATCTATGCTTCACAATACCAAATCTACCTGCACTTATACACCTAAGAACCTCAAGAAAATCATGCAATAGAAACTCAGATGATAACACAGTATAAGGGATTAACTGCATGGAGAAAAAAGAAAACAAAACTGTTTCCTGCAGAAATAGCTATAACACTAAACATTGCTTCAAAGAGACTTGATCTTTATTTTCCATAGAAGCTTAAAATAAATGACAGGGCTCTGAACCTGCAGTTGAACTTTAAAACTGTCACAATATGGTGTTTTTATATTAATATGAGAATCTTTTAACAACTCAAGTAGAATAAATTATTACTTAACCTGCCCCCTGACTGCCAATAGTTGTGAGCACAGAAGGATGCCCCTACGCAAAGTGTCCTATTTCATGCTCTAAAGAACCAAACAAGGGAAAGCAAATCCATCATCAGATCACTGTTACCAGACTTTACCTTAATAAAAAACAGAGATTAAAAATGACTCGCCTATCATGTATTTCTCTAATTAACTATAGACCAGTCACCATTGATGGTTTCCATAATTTCATAATAGATGGCAGGTGGTAATTAGGAGGATACACGGGCCAGAATTTACCTACATTGCCCTATAAAATTGAACTGTCCTTGTAGTTATCATTTTACCATTGGCAAGTGAAAATGTTATGATGAACTTGTATTTGGGAACATCTACATGCTTCTTTTGAAAAAGCCAAGGAGAAGGGTTATAGCTATTTCTGCAACCAGGAGAAGTTGGTTTTGTCTGGGTGTTTTGGCATCCTTACTGATGAAAAGGACAAGACTATCTTCTTACCACACCCACTCAGTGGCTTTTGATCCTACTCCTTGAATGTTTTGCCTCATGTTTTGATCAGCCTCTTCCTTTGGTTCTTATATTTATACTTTAACCTTGTTCTCTCAGTTCATGAATTGGTCTTTCTCTCTTCTCTTCAGTAACTCCAGTTCTCCTTCTTGACCTCAACTATGAACTTTCCCTAGGGTATAATTACTGACTCTCTGCGCCCTTTTATTGCTTCATCTGAAAGAGCTCATATATTTTCTTATTCATATTGTATCCTTAAGCAGATTGCTTCCAACTCCTTCTGCGTAGCACAAGCTTTCTCACAGGCTTCCAACCCTACTGTGTATCTCACCCTTGGTAAATTAATAGCACCTTAATTTCATAATATTTATAACCACTTCAACTTACTTCCCATAATCACCCCTTTCAACCTAATGGGGAAATATTCTAGCTCATTGGAGTGTGACTCCTTCTCCATCTCACCCCAACATCTAAATAGCCCACTGTTTCTCTATATTTCCTTTTATCATCCTATGTATTCTGTCACCAAACTGATCTGATTATAGTTATTTTAATTTTGTGTTACTAGCATTAAAGTTATCACTTCTCTGCATTATCTTCATACTATCTACATCATACAGCACCAACATTCTTTAAAAAGTTGATTTTATGAAACCATACTCCTACATAAGAATTAACATCACCTCACGTTTATCTTTCAGATCAAATACAAAGTCTTCATCCTGGCACTTTAAGCTTCCTTGGAGTTACGTAGTCATCCTGGAGAAGATAATTGTTTTTCCGGTTAGTCTGCTCAAATGCTAAACTCACTCCTGCCCACGAGTCTTCACTCAGCCCTTTTGCTCACCTTGATTGTCCTTATCTTTTTTCTTAATCAAACAGATGTCTGTCATAGATTTCCTTTATCGCTATCAATTCAGACTGTCTTCTATTTTTTAAAAATTTCGGCAAATTGTATTACTAGTACTCTGAGGTCGAACAATTTTAAGTTTGTTATTACCTTTCTCAATAATATTTTTACAGTGATTTTCTTTCATTGAATGTAAAGCTAATTATTATAGAATCCAGCAATCCTATTTCTTGGTATATGTCCAAAAGAAACAAAATCATCATCTCAAGGAGATAACTGCATTTCCATGTATATAGGAAAATTATTCACAATAACCAAGGCATGGAAACAACCTAAGTGCCTGTCAGTGGATGAATGAGTAAGGAATATGCTACATATACACAACAGACTGTTATTCAGTTTTTAAAAGAGGGAAATCATGTCATTTGTGACAACATGGGTGAATGTAGAGATTGTTATGCTAAATGAGATAAGCCAGACAAACATAAATACCACATGGTATCACCTACATGTGTGTTCTTAAAAATAAAATTTCAACTCATGGAGCAGAGTAGAAAAGTGGTTGCTAGGAGCTGAGGTGGGGATATTGGAAGAGGTTGGTGAAGGGTATAAACTGTTAAATTATTAAATGAATTAAGTCTGAGGATCTAACATAACATGGTGACTATAGCTAATAACAGAATAGAAATTTGCTGAGAGTAGACTTAAAGGTTTCTAATAAAAAAGCAAGAAAGGAAGGGAGGAAGGAAAGAAGGAACAACAAATCTGCGAGTTGATAGATGTGCTAATTAACTTGATGGGTGTGGAAGAACCCTGTCATAATGTATATCTATATTAAATCACCATGTTATACACTTTAACTATCTTAAATTTTTGTCAATTATATCTCAATAAAGCTAGAAAAAAAAAATGATGGAAAGCAGGAAAGGTAGCTGACAGAACACTAGAGCCAGAAAAATGTCCCAGATGTCAAGAAGGTAAAGTGGTAAATTACCACTTTAAATTCAGGCTAAAGAAATAGAAAATTTCTGCCAAAATTCTATTTAAAAAAAAAGCATTAAATGGATCACTTTTGGACTTTCATTTGTTAATAAATGTAAAAAATATTAATTAACAGTGTCCCTGTGTTGCTGGAAACATAGTAGTAACTAGGAGACAAGGTATCCCCTTTGATGGAGTTTACATTGTATTGGGAACAATTAAACAACTTAGAAAAGGAGCCATGTAACACAGGTGTCAAGGGGTAACTCAATAAAGTAATGTCAGATCTCAGAAACAACTGTTCTCAAGCAGTAAACAGTACACTCCCAGAAAAAGTCCACTGCTACTGACTTCAGCAGAGAATCTGGCTTGTCTCCCATGGTATCCTGAGAAATAAGAGGTGAAATGTGACCTTTTATTCTAGTTATGCTTGAAAAAAAGGATCTTTCCCACTCAACATTCAATACTTCGTCAAATTTGCAGGTGACACAAGGCTGAAAGCAGTGTTTAATTCAGCAGAAGACAGGAGCTAGACTCAAAATAATCTTGACAGGTTGGAATACTGGCCTAAACCAATGAAATGAAATGTAAAGGAGAAAATACAGCATTCTATATTTGGCTGTAGAAAAAGGTTTTTAAACAGGATTCAGAAAGCAATATCTTATAAAGAAAAATAATATGATAAACTAAATTTCATCAAAGTTAGAAAATCTGTTCATCAGAAGACTTCATTAAGAAAATTAATAGGCAAACCACAGATGGGGAGAAAATATTCATATATCTGACAAAGGACTGATAACCATAATACTTAAAGGACAACTATAACTCAATTAAAAATATGTAATGTATTTGAAAATCTATCAGAAATGTATCAGAAAATTATGTATGGACAGAGGAATAAATACAGGTTGATAAAGCAATTCTGCAGAATGTTAATTATAGAATTCAGGTAATGAGCATGTGGGCATTTAATATCCAGATTTTTCAACTTTTGTGTATGTTGGAAATTTTATAACATATTGAAAAAAAGCAGGTTACAATTATATAAGTTTTAGAAATTCTATGCTACTTAATTAATAGAAATTTTAAGTGTAAAGGAAAGGTCAGGTTGCAAGAGTATGCAAACATGTGTGCACATGTCTCCCTGTGTGTATGCCACAGCTATAATGGAACAAATGGGCAACAGTACCTAACAGTGGTTTTCTTGCAGTGGGAAGAGACAGATGGTGAAGGAAAGTAATTTTTAAAAGTTTTGCTTATTTGTATAATACATGCATTGTCTTACACTGGATGTAAATTGTATACTTTAAAAAATCATTATCTGTAATAAAAGGTCCTATATTTTGGATAAAAAGACATTAAGTACATAGAATTTATCTAATTTTGGCAGAAGCAAGACAGTGCAAACAAAAGAAAGAATTGTTCAACCTTGGTGGCAGATTATGGAGGACTAATCAGATGCGGGGAGGGCAGAGGGGGGAAGTTTGGGGACAGCTGTAATAGAATAACAATACAAATGATAAAAATAATTGAGAATTACGTTGTCATGGATAAAAAAGTAAAATATGTAGGGGACACTGCCGCTCTCACCACTTACTCCTTCTTCTCTTGTCACAATTCTGACACAGAGCACTCCTTTCGTTTCTTTGAACACAACCCTTTCCTCTCCTTAGCTCTTCACACGTACTTTCCTCCTGCCCAACATACGTTTCCTCCTCTCTCTCTTCTTGTCTAATTACTCATCCTTCAAATCTCACTTCCACTGAGAAGAATTCCACAACTTCACTAATTACGGCTCTCAGTCACATTACATTTTCATAGCAGTTATGATCATTGATAATAGCATGTTTAGTGAAGTTTCATTAGTTTATTATCAGCCTATCCTGCTAAAACGAATGTTCATTACAGTATCCCCAGTGCCTAGAGTAGTGTCTAGCATGTTACAGAGATCCATTAAATACTATTAAATAAATGAAGTTACTTAGGTTAGTTCCAGACCTGTTAAATTTCCATCAATAGAAAGATGCCAAATGCATCGGTACCTGTGGTTAATAAGAAGCGAAAGTCAAGGTAAAGTTGTGGCAGCATCAGCAAGAGAGTGTTTGGCATTTTTGAGCCCCTCCAAAGGAAAATGTATATAAAGAAAAGGGCAGGTGACTGAAGATTGACCCATCTTTTTAATTACTTTTACCATTCCCTCTTTATCCTCTTTTACCTTACTCTGTTTGAGTCTTTTTATCTTGTTTTTACTGGTACTGGAAACAGGATGTCAGCCTAACTAGCACTAAATTAACTACAGCCTCAAGCCTGTGAAGTGATGATGGGATCCAGGACAAGCTTGCTGTTTCAGATCTTGGCAGCTTAGACTTGGCTTCTAGCTTCTCCACTTTTCTGCATGTCTGGGAAAGATATGCAGCAAATGTAGGAGCAGATTCTTAGACAGGGTCATTCCAAGACCATGGAAATGCCAGGAACTCACAGGGCCTTCTTCTTTCACAGCCAGCAGATTCAATAAGTATTTATTAAACACCTATAATATACTACACATCATATTTAGTAATAAGGTCACCCTCCTAATGAAGTTCACAGTCTATGGGGCCAAAAGACAACAAATACGTAGTTAAATATTCAGTTACCAATTCAAGATCCCACTAAGTGATGGAGGAGGGAGGGAGCAATGCAACTGAAAACATATGAGAGTGGGTGGGCATATAGGCACATAAAAGGAGATGACATTTAAGCTGAAAACTTATTAGAAAGAATAAGCGTTGGAAAGGGGGGGGCGGGAAACTTCAGGTATAGGACGCAGCCATATGAAAGGCATGAAGCAGAAAATTACTAAGATATTCAAAGACCGAGTAAGATAAGAGCAGAGTAGACAAGAGGAAGAATAAATCTATTTGTGATGGAGGTAGGGATCCAGTCCTACAGAGTGCCTTGCTTGTGCCTGGAACTGCAGATGTCAGAGAACATTCATTGGGAAACCACTGATTGGTTTAAGTACAGAAGTGACAGGGTTCCAAAGAGCAACTTCAGATATCCTCATACTACACTTCCAATTAGATGGATGGTCTTTACAATTTTTGCTTGTTGTTTGGTTTCTGTCTCGTATTTTTTTCTAACCATTCTGAGCCTGTTGATGGTTCTCCCCCTAATTTGTACTCCGACCCAGTTTCTAAATTACGAATTAGAAGAAACTGAAAGGAATTTGAGCCCTACAGTTACAATAAAGTAAGAACCAATATGTCAGTATTTAGTGCTTGTGTTACTTGACTTAAATGAGTCATATTAAAGAAAAAAATTAAAAACTTGTTATGTGTGTCCACTTATAGCCAAAAGAAAGGCAACAGACTTTATATAAAAGGGTGAAAAATAACATAAGGCATTACCTTGGTTTTGATACTTTCTCAACAGAGAAGGTTGTTACATTCTAAAACAAATTCCCTAGAGCTTCTTCCTGAGACCATTAGAAATTAGGCACTTATTTTTATGGAATAATTGTGGTGTTGCCATGTCTAAAGTAAAAAAGCAAACACACAGGCAAACAAACAAACAAACAAAACAATGGACTGGGTTTTCTTTCCAATTTCTCCTGAGATGAATAATCTGAAACTCTCCAACAGACTCTCATAATCAATAAGTTGTCCAGTAAAAAGGGATCAGAATCTAGCAAATAGCAGGTATTTGTAAGATTTTAACTGATTTCTGGGCTGAGAGTAGGTATATTGCTGGGGGCAGCACGGTGGGGGCAGATATCTAAATAATACTGAAACTCTAAATTGTAACAATTTTCATCATATATAAGAAACATTCCAGGTAATAGTGTGAAATGTTCTCAGCAGCCATGAGTCAGTCAAATTCAATTTGGCATGACTTGAAGACTACGTTACACATGAGAGATACGGTTAGTCAGCAGGTACCAGAAGGTGGCCAGTGGGGGAAAGGAAGGCCAGCCACAATATGGAAGCAATCAAATGCTAGGGGTGAGCTTGACCAAGCAGGATGGACAAAGCAGTGAAGAGGCCAGTGGAAGTGGAAGATGGAGCCCAAGGTGTGAGTAGCCCACTAGGAAGGAACCTGCCACTGGCACAGGCAATAAATTACTAGCCAAGCAGGGGCTAGCTTAATGGAAAACACCTAAATCAGGTCAGGCCAGCCCACTGGCAGCAAGGCAAGCTAGTCTATGGAGTAGTCACAGCAGTGCCAAAGGCAGAAGCAGTACATTCAGAGGAACATGAGATGGGCGATGTTCCCAGCATGGGTTTAAGGGAAGTCCACCAACTGGCAGGGGCAATACATTTTAGCAAAATAGGAGAGCAGTGTGCAAAAGCCAAGAGACGTGATTTGAGCTGTGCCAAGTAAGCAAAATGGTCTCTGAGGAAACATCAGCTTCCTACAAGCCAGAAGGCCTGTGGCAGTATGAGAGCAGCATACGCACTGCCAAGTGTGGCCGGCAAGGATCATGGCAGCTGGCACGTAGGACACACAGAGGGTGTAAGCCCACAGGGCCCATCCATACTGCTTCCCAGTGGCCAAGCACAGCCTGAATGACTGGGAGCACTGGGCTGGAGTCAGAAAGTTGAGATCTGAACTCTCTGGCCATGAACTGAAATACCCAGGTTTGAATCTCTGTCTTGTCATTTAGCAATTGCAAGTCTCTCTCCCCAAACCAGATTTCATCCCTGGGCTGAGACATGGGTGCCCCAAATGCTGATAGTTTTCCATAAAGACTTATCCCACTCTGAGGTTCCTGGTTGTCTAACCATCCAAGGAAATGCTGGTTTTGTCTTCTTTCCTAATGCACATTGCTCCTTCTGCTTTCCAGTCACTGCTTCTGCATATTTCATCTGATGGCCTGAACTACTCTCCACCATGTTTGGTGGGGTCACCTTTTCCCTGAACTCATATCACCTCCATGAGTGCCATCTTCAGGTTGTGGTTTTTCCAATTTGGTATACTTATTGAAATAAAGCCATCTGTGCTGCAGGACCAAATACAGCATTTAAAAATTCTCCATTCCATAGGCTGGTGCAGCCACTGTGGAAAACAGTATGGGGTTTCCTTAAAAAACTAAAAATGGAACTGCCTTTTGACCAGCAATTCCACTACTTGGA